>WBMZ01008497.1:0-151581 GCA_013400975.1 Atrichornis clamosus | reverse complement strand
GTCGGCGCGGGGCGGGCCGGGCGTGCGGGCGCTGCGGGAGCCGCTCCCGACTGCGCCGCCCGCAAAGTTTCCAGCGCCGCGGAGCCAGGCGGAAAGGGGGGCGGGGCGCGGCGCGGACGGACGTGCCCGTCCGCCAATGGGAACGCGCCTCTGCCGCTAACGAATGGCAGCTCTGGCCAATGGGGAGCAAGGAAAGGGGAGGGCGCGGCGGGGCCGCCCCGGCCGTGGGGGAGGGGCGGCGCGCTGACAGCTGGGGCGGGATCGGCCCGGCCCGGATCTAATCGGCTCGGCTCGGGTGGGCTCAGCTCGGCTCGGCTCGGCTCGGCTCGGCTCGGGTGGGCTCGGCTCGGCTCGGCTCGGCTCGGCTCGGCTCGGCTCGGCCCGGCTCGGCTCGGCACGGCCCGGTCCAGCCCAGCGCAGTTTGGCTCAGGCTGGCACAGATTGGCTCAGTTCAGCCCACCACAACTCGACCTGTCTTGGCTCAGCTCGGCTCTGCGCAGCCCAGCTGGGTTTCCTTTAGCCCAAGTCAGTTCAACCTGACTTGGCTCAGCCCAGCACAGATTAGCTCGGCTTGGCTTAGCTGGGCTTGGCTCTGCTCGTCCCAGCTCAGCTCCTTTCAGCCTGGCTCAGCACGGTTCAGCTCAACTCAGCGAGGCTTTCCTCAGCTCAGTTTGTCCCGGATCAGCTCAGCAGGGTTTGGCTCAGCTCAGTTTGTCCCAGACCAGCTCGGCTCGGCTCAGCCCCTGCAGAAGCAGTTTCCCTGTGCCCCCCACCCTTGGCCTCCCCTAGAGCACAGTGACCCCCCCATACAGCCCTGGCACAGCCCACCCCCCCAGCAGTGGGACACACAGTGACACGGGGTGACAATCCATTGACCCCTGCCCCAGCCCCAGCACAGGAGGGTGACATGGGGTCACCATCTCTTGGACACTTGGATTTGCGGGGGGACAATGTCCCTCATGCCTGCCCCTGTGGCACCTCGGTGACCTGCAGCACTGGGGACTGGCCAGGGATGAAGCAGGGACAGGGGTGCACGTCCCACTTCAGCCACATCCCCGCTGTGCCACCGCCCCGGGGCCAGCTGGGAACTCCTGTTTGTCCAGTGCGTTTTTATCCGGTGGAAACCGGTGGGTAAATATTCCTGACCAGCTGATAAGGACCTGGTGTGAGGCCACAGATTTGCCCTCCCAGCTTTGCTCCTGGGGAGCCCCAGTTCTGCACAGAAGGGCCAGGGAAGGAAGCTCAGCACCTGCAGAGCATCACTGGGTCAGGAGAGAGGTGGGAATGCTGACCCTGGAGCAGGGGACAGGGCAAAGGTGCCAAGTGGCACCTCCAAAATGCACCCAAGGCCAGCACATCCTGCCACAATCAGGTGCCACCATGGCACAGAGCACCTCCTGCTCACCCCAATGTTCCCTGCCAGCACGCGATGGGGCCCTGCTATGAGGAACAGCCACATGAACCTTCCTGGATTTTTGAGACCAGGAAAAACCTGTCAGAGAAGAGGCGACGGCGTGGTCCCCTCACGCCTGGCGCTGTCCCTCTGTTTGATGTGGGACCCGGCCTTGGCGGCCTCGCCACGCTGGCTCTGCACTGTCATCCCGAGTAAATAAAGCCCAGCACAATTGCCTGCTTGTTTATTAATTTCTGCTTCATCAAAGGCAGCTTTAATCATCTCTCTCCCTCCTGCCAGGGCCCCTGGCAGAGCACACCGTGTGCCATGGATTGGGATGGGACAGCGGAGCACCAGTGACCCCAGTGCATCCTCACCTGGCCCCGAGCCCACACGATGCTCCCAGGCTGAGGGTGGCCACCAGCCCTCCCACGTGCCACTATTTTGGTGGATTTTCCTGCCTTTTCCTTGATCTTAATGTTATAAAAGCAGCACGACCCTTCCACAGGGAGACAGGATTTTCGTCTCTGGAATTTACAGAACCTGTCGCCCTGGCCGCCAGTCCAGGGTTCACCTGGCACATGACTGCTCTTTGGAGAAGGGCGGATGATTTTCCCAACCAGCTCTTGTCCTTCCCGATTCCCCTTTCCCTCCCTCCTTCCCTCCTTCTATCCAATGTTGCTGATCCTCCCTTGCTGAAGACCTGGAGTGCCCTGCATCCCACAGTTCCTACAGATGCCCAGCATTTTTTTTCCCATCAAAAAGCTGCTCTACAACTCCACGGACACCTCTCTGTTGTCCTCGTGGTCCCCAGCCTTTCTCCACCTCCTCAGGGCGTGGACCCCACACATTGGAGTACCCCTCCAGGAGCCAAGGGGCTGCTCTTTCCCTGGTTCCGTGGGGCACCATTCCTCCAAAAAAGGGCACAGTGGGCGCCCAGAGCAGGGAGCAGGGAGCAGGGCTCGCGTCTCCCATCCCCAGGCTGTGCCTGCCCTGGGACGTGGCCGCGCTGCTCCGTGGCTCGAGGCCACGACCCGGCGCCGTGCGCGGCTCTGCCGGGGCCGGCAGCACCTCACAGGAAGCGGCTGGTGCCGGGGCTGGCTCCAGCCGCTCCAAAAATCCAGCTGAACGGGACAGGCCTCTCCACAAACCTGTCGGGCCGCATTCAGCCGCGCGGAGCCGGCGTTCGCGCGCCGCCGGCCGCCCGTGTGCCACGTTCGGAGCCTGCTGGAAACTCACTGCCCGTGACATTCCCTGCGTGCCCCAGATCCTGGCACGGCCATGGCACGGAGGCCCCCAGCATGTGCCACAGGGGTGGGTGTCCCATTCCATCATCCCCCCATTGCCACCACTGTGGGAATGCCCAGTTGGGGCTGCCATGTGTAACGTGTCTTCAGCCCAGAGCCAGGCCGGAGCAGTTTCCTCAAATGAGGGCAATTAAAACAATGGGAAAATGAAAAGTTTTTGTCAGGGAGCTGCAGTGGCAGAGGGGGAAGGTGCTGCAGTGAGTCAGCCTTCCAAAACGAAGCCCCAGCGCCAGGTAAACAGGCTGCAAACCAGGAGGTGTTAGTCACCAGCTCCGGCTGTGCCGGCCCCAGCCTGGGGAGGGCATTGGCAAAACCCTCCAGCTCCAGGAAAGGGTTCGGCAGCACCAAACCCCACCAGGGAGAGGAGGGCAGCACCTGCTGCCTGTCATGGTGTGGAGATCCCACCAGGACCATCCATCACCTCTGCTCACAAGGGTGTCCCTGGGATGGGGACGTGGTCCCCGTGGCCGTGCTGTGTTTATCTGGTGAGGCTCTGATGTGACACATTTTTCTGCAGGGCCGGGCGCTGCCGGGGCAGGAGCAGGACAGCCGGGTGCTCCTCCCGGGTGGCCATCGCTCCCCACAGGACTTTGGGCAAGTCATTCAATCCCTCTGTGCCGCCAGCTCGCCGTCATTACGGTGGAGCCAGACAGATGGATGCCCAGGGCTGAGGGCAGGAGCCATGGCTCAAAGCCGGCAAGCCCTGGGATCCCCACTGGATCCAGGCTGGGGCTGAGCGGCGCCTGCGAGGGCTCCCCTCCTCCTGCCCTGCTCCAAGTGGAGTCCGTGGGATGCTGGATGCAGCCCCTGGCTGTGCAGGGATCCAGAGCCCCCAGCACAGCCCTGCCTGGGAGACATCTGGCAGGGGAAGCACTGGCCGAGGGAGACTTGGATGCCCCTCATGGCACCGTGTGTCTTATAGGGGTGAGACCCACAGTTGTGAAATCCTTATGGGGTGAAAAACACCCTCATGGATGGAGGGAAAGGCCCCCGGGCTGCCCTGGGATCTGTCTCTCTGCCCTGCCCTACCTCTGTGCCCAATTTTCACAGAATCAGAGAATGGTTTAAGTTGCAAGAGACCCTAAAGACCCTCTCATTCCACCCCATGCCATGGGCAGGAATGCATTCCACTAGAGCAGGTTGCTCCAAGCCCCATCCAATCCCTTTTTTCCCATTGGGAAAAATAAAAGAATGTAAATTGGAGGAAATCCACAGCACTTGACTGCAGCTGATGCAGCCCAGAGAGGAGGATGCGGCTTCCACGGGGCTGGAAAAGCCCCCGAGGATGGTTCAGAGCAGGCTTCACACACTCACAGAGGCTTGAGCTTGTCCCGGAAGCCACGGTAAATCTTGTGCCACCAAGAAGAGCTTTCCTCTTGTCCAGAGATGCCAAATGTCTGTAAGTTCATACCCTTCTCCTTAAATTGATTAATTACACTCTCAGTTGGGTTGTCCGAGTCCCATGGCTGCTGTTGCCATCAGACCTCACTGTGTTTTAGCTGGGAAAATCCATATCTTTTGTTCCCACTTGTGTCTCCCCACGTTTTGGCTGCTGGGCCAGGCAGAGGGGATCTGCCTGTGAGGGGAGGGGCTGCCTGCCCTGCCAGCCCCCTCCCACCTCAGCATCCCTGCTAAAAACACCACCCCGTGCAAAATCCAGCCCTCTCAGCTTCCTCCATCATTCGCCCCCTAGGCCACAGCCCTGGAGCTGCCAGCGCAGCCGTCGGATGTCTGCTCTGCTGACTCCATATAATGCAAGTTTTACAAATGAAAATGTCACATGGCCCTAAATTAAATACTTTGGAGAAACCCATTATAATGCTGCAGCACAATTAGCTTTATCAGCCAGCCCAGAGTCATGCCAAAAACCAAAGCCGACTCACTTGACAGGAGCTGCCATCCATGAAACCAAGCTAACAACCTTAATTATATTTTTAGCTTCTAATTTTTGGCTGACACTATCCTCAATTACCCAGCCCATAATTTGTGCAGGGACTGCGATCAGCCTTACCTGGTCTGTAATTCCCAGGATCAGCCCTTTTATCCCTTTTAAATATTAAATTGACTCCCACTGGCCACCCTCCAGTCCTCTGGAATTTCCCCAGGGTTTTAGTGTTAAAAATTAACAGCAGAGCTCCTGGGCAGGCTGCAGACCCATTCCCGTGAGGGTTCTGCCAGGAAAACGCCTCTCCTGAGAGAATCCAGCAATGGGGTCAAGGAGCTGTTCCCACCAGGTTAAAACTCCACGTAATCTGATCAGCTGTTCTGGACAAAGATTGTTCTTTGACTCATCTCCCTCATCCGCCACCCACGCTTTACACCTCAGCACACAACCCTGGCACTGAGCCCTCCTTCCCCTTCCCTACGCATTTTTAGGGCTTTATCCCCATTTTCGTGACAGACCTCAGCCAAGCCAGGTCTTTTCCCATCCGGCTGTCCTTGCTCTCTGGCTGGCTGTGGACTGGGGGAACCAGCCCTGATCACAGCCTGGTTTTTGGTAACGCTTCCCTTTCCTGGTCTGTGCCGGGTTTTGTCAAGGAGGCTGTTGCAGCATCACCCTGATGATGCACAGGGACACCCGAGGAGCCTGGGTCACCCGGGGCTCACCCACAGCCCCTGGCACAGCCTCTGTGAGGGACAGACCCTCGGCACAGGGGCTGCCGCGGTGCCCGGACACGGGTGGGCGCTGAACATCCCTGGGGTGATGCCCCACCGCAGCCCCGGGGGGTGCTGGCAGGACGGGGAGCAAAGGGAGGAATGGAGCAGTGTGGGGTGTTTGGGGGGACCTGAACCCACCAGGCACTGGGAGCTGGTGCAAACGGAGGTGCCATGGAGGGGCAGGAGCCCGGCTGGAGACTGTGGAGCTGCATCCCCACGTGGGGCCACCACGGGAAGTGTCCAAGACCAGGTTGGACGGGGCTTGGAGCAACCTGGTCTAGCAGAAGGTGCCCCTGCTCATGGCAGGGAGTGGAACTGGATGATCTTCAAGGTCCCTTCCAACCCAAACTATTCCAAACGCTGTGATCCCTCTTGGCCTGGCCGGTGAACACAAGGCTGGCGTGGCTGGTTGGAGGATTTTGGGGCTAGGGAGGCAGCCAGAGCCCCGGGACCCAGCGGGAGCCGGGCTGGGCTGGCCAAGGGTGCCATCTCCTGGGGACAGATCCACACAGCCGGGCCCTGGGCGCAGGAGGGGCGGATGGCCGCGGCTCTGCAGCCACGTGTGGGTGCGGGTCCTGTGCAGACCCCGGCGTGTCCCCACGGACCCGGCCACGCACAAAAAACCAGGCAGCGACGGTGGCTGTTGTGCGCCAGCAACTCCGTGGGTTGGGTCGTGTCGTGGCGCTGTGGTTTGCCACGAGGGACGGGTGGTGGTGGCAGGACGGGGAGGACGGCCAGGCAGTGTGCAGGGGACATGCCCATCCTGATCCCAGTGCACCCACAGGGATTTAGGGTGACAGAAATGAGTCCTCAGCAGCCGTCTGCTCTCAGCCCGGCCTCGCAGTTGGCAGTTTCGACCCGAAAGGGCTCCTCTTCCCCTTCCTCCCACCACGGCCCCTTTTCTCAGGTCCTAAAGGGTGCACGTGTGTGAGCAGATGCCTTGGCCAAGGCTCAGGGACTGCAAAAGGCTGATGGGCTGAGGGGAGGAAAATATCCCGGCAAAGCCGCTCAAACAGGAGGCAAAGAACCCCCTAAACATTTTCAGAGCCAAACATTTTCCACCCTGTCTACCTGTTAGCTGCAGCTCTCCTTGCAGCCCTGCCACAGGGGCAAGAGCTCAGCGGAAAAATAGATTTTATAGTCAGGACAAAACTGAGCTCTGTCATCCCAAACAGAGCGTGGCTCCTCTGGAGCCGGGTGCAAATGGACACTGAAGGACGCAAAGAAATATGGGGGATGCAGAGGGGTGCACTGCACTGGGAGGATGCACGGAGAGCGGCTGATGGGTGCTCTGGGGAACCAGTGAACACAGCAAAGGAAGGGTTTAACCCAGAAATCCAGGACTAGGTGTTGCCCAGAGCACGGGAACAACCCCAGGCAAGGCAGGGTGGCAGCCACCGCCTTGGCTGTGAGACAGGAGCTCATGGGGGGCCGTGTCTGGAGGTGCTGGAGACCACAGAGCATCCTCAGAGGCTGTGGGAGGGGTGATGAGCTTTGGGGCACAGAGGGTCAGGCCACCGGGGCACACAGCTGAGGAAAAGGGGCTCCAGTCCACACACCCTGAGAATTTGGCAGCCGAAACCACACTGCCTGATCCCTGCTCAGCGAGGAGGGACAAACCACCCCCAAGTGCTTCTCACTTCCCTCTTGAGGGCTCACCGGGGTGGAAACTGCAAGTCTCTGGTGCTATTTTCAGAGGTGAGTTTCCCCTGCAAAACCCCGAGAGCCGGAGGGCTGGGGCCGTCTCTCCAGGGCCGTCGCTCTGCTCTGCCACACTCAAACAGCTCAGGCAATGCCAAAATCATGATTTCCTTCACCCTCAGCTTTTGCTCCACAGGGAAACGGGCTGCAGGCTGTGCATGATTGGGGTGACAGCTGCAAAGGTGCGTTTTTTCCCCCAAGCTCTCACACCCCACAACCCCCCTCCCAGTCACGTCTCTGCCTTCCACTGCCTCCCAGGACACTCCACACATTTTCCCAGAGGGGGACTGAAGCCCAGCAATGGCCCCATCCCTTTCACCAGATACAGAGCCGCGTGGCCCGGTGCTGGGGTTGCAGTGTCGCTGTGGCCATGGTGCCTCCTCTCCTGGTCCTCGCTCCAAGCCCTGCAGTCCATTGGATGGAGCCAGTGCTGCTTCCCTCCCTCCTGCAGGGTCTGGGATGTGATGGGCCCCATCCAACCACAGGGTGCTGGGTTCCTCTGTTTGGGTCTTGCTCCCAGTGAACAGGATCAGTCTCCGATGCCCCTGCAATGGACACAGTGGCAAAACATCCTTTGGCCTCTCTTTTGCAGCTTCCCACAGCAAGCACAAAGTGGGAGTTTTTGAGCCAAACAGAAAAATCCCTGACGCTGCTCCACTGATGTTTTTAGTAACAGGTATTGCTGTTTCCTTCCTCCTTCAGCTGTTTCTGCAGAAAGGTCCCACTGCACTGAGCTGAGTCACTGTTCTGCCACGCTCCCAGCACCTCGTGCCTCTTCCCAGCACCACGGCCACAGCCGTGCCCAGCATCTCTGTGGGAAACAGGGAGAAACCTCTGGAGGCTGCCAGCAGTGCAGAGGCGGCTCTTTCCCTCTGTGAGCCCAAACTGTGTTATTAATGTGCTATTAATGTGTCATTAATTTGTGCCCCAAGCCCAGCCAGGACTCGGTTGCCCATGCAGGGTTTCAAAAGGCATTCCGATGTGGCAGCTGGGGACGTGTTCAGTGGTGAACATGGCAGTGCTGGGGGAATGGTTGGACTCGGTGATCTTAGAGGGCTTTTCCAACCTTAATGATTCTGGGATTCTACTGCAGCCAGCTGACGCAAGGGCAGGTGCTGCAGAGACCCCACCCCTCCAAGCCCCTCTGAAATGTGGCCACCTGGCCCAGGACACCTGTCCCTGCTCCGGGTGACACATCCCCCTGCAGTGTCCCTCCCACCCTGGCCCCGGCAGCCCAGGGACCCCACGAGCCAATGCAGTGCTCTGGGTGTGTGGCCAATTTGCATGGAAGGGATAAGGGGAAACCCCAGGAAATGCACAGCCCAGGCATTAATCAAATCAATCTCTAAGAATAAACCCCCTGAGCCATGCAGGGGCTCGGGGCTGCAGCTCGTGGGGCCATGGCAGGAGCTGAGGGGGAGTAGACACTGCCGGAGAGTCAGACGTGAGTTACCCCGTGGAGGGGCTGCAGGGGGACGTGGGGGTGAGGGGCTTGTCCGTGCCAGGGCTTGGGGCTTGGTCACACTGCCAGAGTGCTGGCAGGGAGTGGGGGGTCTGCTCTGGGCTCCCACACTTCCAGGGATGGGGCAGCCACAGCTTCTCTGGGCAACCTGTGCCAGGCCCTCCCCACCCTCACAGGGAAAAATTTCTTCCTAATAGCTAAATTAAATCTACCCTCCTTCAGCTTAAAGCCATTCCCCCTTGTCCTACGGTTTCTTAAAGCTTGGGATGAGGGGTCCATGGGAGAATTCAGGGTGCTGGCCCCCAGTGGGTGAGAGGCAGAGAGGGAGACTCACCTGGCTCTGTTGGAAAACCCATGGCTGGGAAGCCTGGCTGCCCTGTGCTGGAAGCACCAGGTGTACCTTGGGGCTCCCCAGGGAGGGCAGTTCAGCCCTCGGGCAGGATTTGTCCTTAGGTGAGGCCAAACATCTCCTTGGGCCTGCCCTTGCAGCATCTGGGAAGGAGATCCCCAGCCCACAGCCCCCGGCTTTGACACAGCCCCAGATCTCTCTTTCCCGTGCAATTATCCCATGGGAAATCCCATGCAGGTCAAGGATGGCTCAGCCCACTGCCATCCCCAGGGCTTGCTATAAACCCCCAGGGCTTCCTGCCATCCCTGAGGGTCTTCTCATTCTGCTCTCTGGTATCTTCCAGGAGCGTCCGAGGAGAGCGATGGCCTGAGCCTGTCTCCAGCCAGCTCGACAGAAAGTCATTATTTAATTTTATAGCAATGTTAATTGAACAACTGGGAGTGCCAGGCCAGCGTCCCTGTTGGATTTATCTCTGGGAATGGGAGGGTTATCTCTGGGAATGTGCTGTCCCAGGTAGGAGCCACCCAGCAGAGAGGACGTCCATCCTCAGCCCCTTGGCAGGGAAGGTGCTGGGTGGGCAATGGCAGCACAGAAGGACAAAGCGCCCAACCTCTGCACACTCCCAACTCCTAGAGAGAGAGGAGAGATCCTGGCAGCGTGCAGGGGATTTTCTGGATAAAAATCAGGGTTTGGCTTTGCAAAAGCAGCAGCTCAGCCTTTGGGCACGCGGAGGGCGACGCTGCGCTGTGGCTTCGGGGAGTTTTAAACCTCTTGAGCCCCGTCAGCACCAGCATCTCCCACCCGTGCAGGAAACAGCTGCAGGTCCTGGCACGGCTCTGTGGGGGGATGTGGTGTCCTGGGAGCCCTCTAGGGCAGCGAAGGGAACATTTCCACCAGAGCCACCCTGGTGCTGGGTTAGAGCTTCCTGCAGCTGCTCTGTCGCCCTGGCCGCAGACTCCACATGTGGCACAACACAGCAGCTCTTGTCAGCCAGGCTGATTCTTCAAAGTGCACGTTTTTGGTCAGATTTTGTGCTGCTGAGGGCTCTTCATGCCTTGTTCCTGTGCTTTTGTCATCATATCCAGTGCACACGGGCACTGGGAGCGCTGGGGCAGCAGAGGATGGGACAAACAGCCCATGACAGGGATAAGAGCACGTCCACCTCCAGACATCCCAGCTGGCACTGGTTAAACTGGCGCCTAAAACTCTCCTGGGGAGATTTCCCTCCTTCTGCTTCAGCATGTTTTATACATCAGCTTGGGTTTCACTATGACACCAGAACACCCAAGAGAGATGTAGAAATGACACACAGGATGGCACAGAGGAATTCAGAAGCTTCCAGAAGTAAAATTTGTTTCAGAAGATGTTGCCAGTGGTCGCTCAGGTCGTGTTTCTGGTATTTTCAGAAAAGCCTGTAAAGACAGGAACGGTCCCCACTGCTCGTGCTCCCACGGGAAGGTGCAGGGATCCCCCGTCCCTCAGGACACAACACTGGGCCACCTCTGAGCCAGGGTGGGCTCTCTGTGTGTCCCTTGGGACTGGCACAGGACACACTTACGTGGGGTTGTCATTTGAAGAGCAGGTTTGGCTGTGTGCTCTTGCCCAAGCCTGGGTCCAGAGAGGGCCGGGGCACAGCCCAGGACCCCTGCCAGGGGTCCCAGCCCTAGAAGGGGAGGAGGTGGCTGCAGAGTGGCCCCGTGGTGGCCACCCCGTGCCTACCTGTGCCTCTGTTCTGCAGCCATGGATGGGACGCGCGCGGGGCAGGATGCCATGAACAACTGCACCAGCCAGGAATACTGGGACACCCTCGTCTCCCAGTGCATCCCCTGCAGCCTCGCGTGCAGCCAGGCCCCAGCCAGGAGGTGTGATGCCATATGTGGTGAGTGCCAGGGCTGTCCTTGGATGGGACAAAGCTGGGAGAGGGGATCAGACCCTGGGATGAGCCCCAGGGCGGGATCTGAGCCAGCTCAGCTCAACAGAGCTTCGAGCCAAAAATGCAGGGGGATGCAACAGCTTCCCGTGGATGGACTGGGGCTGGCAACAGCTCAGGATCGAGATCAGGATGAAGCCGCCCACACCTCTGCACTGCTCCTCTCTGGGGTCACAGCGCTGCATCAACACCCATGTCCCCCCATTGGTGCCACCCCAGTCTCCAAAGGCAGGGCTGGGGAGCCATCAGGTTCAGTGGATGTGGATACTGATAAACCCCCGACCTAGGCAGGCCCTGAGGTGTCTTGCAAACAGGTGGGGAGAAGGAACAGGGCAGCTGAACTTTGCACCCAAAAGCCCTTCCATGAGTCACCGTCTGAGGTGAGGTGACTTAATCCAGTCCTAGGGTTCAGGGGATGCAGCCATAAATCACATCTCCTCGTTAAGGACAGCAGATGCCATTCCTGGCATCCCGAGCCAGTGCTGAGACAGGTCTCGGTGTGTCCCAAGAAGCTGTGCAAGCCCCAGGGCAGCAGCAGCTCCAGGAGCAGCAGCCAGGAGCTCCCAGGTGAGTACAGCTGCCTGTGGCTGGCTGAGACCGTGCCCTCCCTGTGCAGCTGCCTGCAGATGCCTTTCCCCAGCTATCCAGCCAAACACCCCCCCAAATCCCGTGGATCTGTCGCCCTGCCCGCCCTGCAGAGGTTATCAGTGCTTAGAGCAGTGGGCAGGTCTCACCCTGTGCCCTCGGAGCCGTGAGCTGGCCTCATCCTCTCAGGAATCCAGGGATGCAGGTGCCGAGGGCGGCGGGAGGACGTGCTGAGGACACCGCGTTCATTCCCCTCCTCTCCCGCAGAGTCCATGGACTGCAACAAGAGACCTGGGTTCTACTACGACAGCCTCGTGAAGAACTGCATCAGGTGCAGCTCGGTGTGCGGGCAGCACCCCAAGGAATGTGCCCTGTCCTGCGAGCGTGAGTTGGGGCAGGGGTGGGACCCCAGCGCTGGGACGGGAGAGGAGCCGGGTTACGGGACTGAAGTTGGGGAAGGGGCAGGAACACCCCCGCTTTGCCCCGGGGGGATTCTGGGTGCTGCCATTTCGCTGGGGCTGGGGAAAAGCAGCCAGGGCCTCTCTTTCCCATTTTCTCCATCCTACAGAGGCTTTTCCCTGTCTTGTGCCGGTGTTTTACAGATTGGGCAGCTCCCCCAGCCAGGGCAGGACTGGCGGCCGCGGATCCCACCTGGCTGAGCTGCCCCCAGCCCTCGGGGAGGGGCAATGGGAGGCGACAGATAGATCCGCAAGATCTGAAAGTCCCTCACTGGCATTGAGATGTGATCCCCGGGACGAGGGAGGGTGTGAATGGGGGGTGGGAAGGGATCTCCTCTACCTCACCACGGAAGAGAAAAGCCAGCGGCCAGAGGGGACACAGTTCCAACTCGTTCCCAGGGGAGAGCACAACTGCTGTCAGCACTTTCCCCAGCAGAAAGTCACCCGAGGGGAGTCTGAGCTCACCCATCTCTGCTGCCCCACAGCCACCCCTGCGGCGCCGGCGGCCGTGCTGGAGCAGAAGGCGTGTGCGGAGCAGGAGCCGTGGCTGGTGCTGTATCTGCTGCTGGGGCTCTGCCTCTGCGCCCTCATCTGCTCCCTGCTCCTGGGCTGGACTCACCTGCGCAGGAAGGGAGAGGGGGTCTCCTGCCAGGCCAGCGCTGGGACCTGCCACTGCAGGGAGGACCCCGCCAAAGGTGGGTGCTGGCAGCACTGGGGGCACTGGGAGAGGGTGGGGAGCTTGGAGGGGCCAGGCTGAGGCTCCCAGGAACTGCTGGGGGGGCAGAAAGAGCCAGTTCCTAACAGGGGGAGGCAGGAAAAGTGAGGACAACGATGTGCAACGTGGTTCAGTCTGAGCCTGGAAGACGGGCAGGACTGGACCCCTGTGCCCGGTTCTCCACCATAAACTCCTCCCCAGTCAGTCCCTGCCAAGCCCCAGGCTGGGCTGGAGCTGCTCCGTGGCCAGCACCTCTCCAGGCTCCATCCCAAGGCTGAGGGGCAGAAAGCCAACCCTCTTCCAAAATAAACACCTGTCCCAGAAAGATCCAGCTTTGGATCTGGAGCCAGAGGGGCTTCACAAGTCCTTGTGCTAAGGAGAAGAAATAAGGAAAGGATAACATTGGACAATCCAACATGGAAAAGGTGTTCTTATTCTTCCTCCTTCTCTTATCCCCTGCTTTTCCAAAAAATATTGCCTACTTACCTATTTCTGCACACCCATCACACACATCCATGTTTGCATAGAAACACCTCAAAGTCATGAATGTCAAAAGCCACGGAAAAAGAGGCCATGAGCCATTGTGTCACCCAGAGTCATTCCCGGGATTCTCACTCAAGTCATTCCTCTCTGCTTTACCAAAGGACATGGGGCATCAAAGGATCACTTTTAAGGGAAGCCACCAGGTTTGGAGAGATTTACGGAGTATTTTTTAACACTCCAGCCTAACTGTGCTCAGGTGGTGGAGCAGACCCTTGGACAGCGAGTGCCCAGCCCAGGGAGCACCGTGGGTCCCTCAGAGCAGCCATGGGAGCCACCTGCGGCTCTGGCACCTCACACAGCACCCTGGTATTTGCTGCAAAAGTAGGATTTAATAAAAAGACAATTTATTTATAGTGTTACAAATACTACAATTAGTGCTAATCCTCCATCCTTCCTGTTGCAGGCACTTCTCTATTTCCCCCTCAGGTCTCACCTCCGTGGGTGGCAGGACCAGGTGTGATTCAGGCAGGTGATGCAGTGCATCCCTGCTGGCAGCTGGATGTCCTCTCCAATTCCAGGACCAGCTGTTCCCAGGCTCTAGTGCAGCACTTCAGAGCATTCCTCAGGTAAAAGCTGCTCCTGGAACCCCTCAGCTGACGCACGCTTTATTTGCAGATCGGCTGGTGGAAGCTGGCAGTGTTGGCGATGGATTCACTGGCATCAGAATCCCAGAGCCAGTGGAAACCTGTGGCTTCTGCTTCCCTGGACACAGCTCGGCTGTACAAGAGACCAAATCCTGCCCCAGCACCTCCAGTCACATTGGGGAAAGGGCTGCTCCCTCCTACACTGGGATCTGCAACACGGGAAGCGCCGGCGCCGTTCCCAGCCCTGACGACGGCCACTTCAAAATCATCTGTTCTCCTTCCCAAGAGAAGACACCCATGGTGTGACCACAGTGGGTGTTCCTGCATGGAATCAGAATGGAGGGATGCTCCCTCTGCCCCCAAAACAAAGCTGCTTCACCCTCCATTGCCCGTGCCTGCAGCAGCTCCTACCTGGACTGGCCGGCCTGGCCCAGGCTGAGCCAAGGGCTGTAGGATACAGACAGGGCTGAAGGTTGCACAGGGCTATTTGTTCCCACCCAAGAAATTAAATTCTCATTATTCTTGTGCATTCCCAGTGAAAGAAGTCACTTCCCCCGTAGCAGCATCCGACTTCAATCCTCCAACTCGACCTCGGTCCATCCTGGCCACTGGGGACGTCTCATGGGGCCTTTTCATCCTGGTTCCACCACCAGCATCTGTCTCTGCAAAGGATCAGGCTGTGGTGTTCACTGGTCCCCACGGAGAGCTCACCTTTCCCTGCTTGGAGACTCCATCATGTACCAGATCCGGTGTGGAAAGCTCCAGCTTCCAGCACTGCTATGGGAGTGGGGAGGCTTTGCCTCATGACAGGACACGATGGTGCACATGAGGAGCTGGGACAGGCACCACAATCCTCAATGGAACTGGGTTTAAATGTGAAAACTCATCCAAGGCTGAGAACTTTCTAAACAAATGGATTTATGTGTATCTGACTTGGGTTACCCTGAAGAGCTCGTAGAAGTGAGGAATCAGCTGAAGATAAAGCTGCTTTGAGGGAATATTTTTATCTGACCTGGCTTTGAAAGCTACCATGGAAAAACAGGGGTTTCAACGTGGGACTTGAAGTTCTCATTTCCACTAAAGGAGACTGTAGGAATTTTTTGTTTGGTGAGGAATTGCTCCTGGTAGGAGCCCATCCCCTCCACTGTCTCAAACTAGAGCTTCAAGCTTGAAAGAATAAATAAATGAGTCAGTCTGTGCTCAAATTGGTGCTGGGAAAGCAGACTCCTTGAGAAAACATGAGAAGAGAGTTATAACACTCTGTCCCTTCCATATTAAGTATTTCTTTCAATGTAAATACTTCCTTATCATTAAAAAAGGCATCACTGGGGAGGTTGAGCCTTTCACTCTGGTCACCTCCCACTCTCTCAACCCAGAGACCCTCTTGGTCTCCCCTCTCACATGGACACCTTCTCCTCCAACCCCACATGGAATTAAGGGCACTGATTCTGAGCAAGAGCACCCGCCTGAGGTTTAACCAAATCTCACATTTCTGCTTCCTCCGTTAGGCACCAGCATCAGGCAAAGCTTTATCTCTGGCCAAGCGGCTGAGGGACAAGAAAATGCAGCCAAGGCCACTTTCCGGCTAATGTTGTGTCCCCTGTAGAGCTGTGTTCACTGCTGGCAGGTAACAGAACACACCCCAACGTGAGCCTGCATCACTGCACCAGTCTTTGTTTCCAGTCATTTCTGCAGATGCCTCCTCCTGACAGCCCCAGCTGTGTCGATAGAAAATGTACCTCAAAATAAGCAAGTCAAGCCCAAACTGCTCCCCGGGATGAGGAGCTGTCACTGGTGGAGGAGGCAGTCTGTCACTGCTGGCTGTCAGCACATCAGGAAGGCTTCGCTTCACCCCCCTTCGGGCGTTTCGTGGCCGGCGTTTTCCTGCAGGAGACTGAGGGAGTTCCACGGAGGAGCCTCCCGGCTCTGCACGGAATAATTCAGTGCATGAGTCGCCCGGCTGCTGCTGAGGGGATGGAGGGGGAGAGAAGGCTGCGTTTGAGAGAAAGCAGCATGAGGGGTAACGCTGCTCCTACGACAGCAGCTGCTCTTCCATGTTTACAGGAAGAGGGGAAAACGCTCTCCCCTCCTCTCGGAACCTGCGTGGATTTACTGCTGCTGCAAATAGAACCCGGTGTGATTGGGGCAGGGACGGGGGGGTGGGATGCAGGCAGTGGGGGAAGAAAAGAATAATAGAGCGTTTAATACCCCAGGAATTCTGCTTTTGAAACCAGAAAGAGAGCACTGAAAGCTCCCCCCGAGAACCATCTGCGCCGGTGCAGCCGCTCAGAGCAGAGCCCTCGCCACCACATGGGCGGGGAGGAAAAATTAAGGGTGATTTATACGGCTGCCTCGTCCCTAAACCATTTGTTTCTGAAGGCTTAACAATGCAGGCTGCAGCAGCTCTGCCGGCCGAGCGTGTGCTGCGGGGAAAGAATTCATTAAGACAGCAGCCAAAGAACTCGGCGCCACAAAGCGAAGGCACGGCCGGAGTCATCCTCATCCATCCTCATCCTCATCCATCCTCATCCTCGCAGGCCGCCCGCCGCGCGGTGGCAGTCCTCATCCGAGCGGGAATGGCACTGCAGCAGCCCTGGGAATGGGGAGAGGCTGGCCCCTGCCTTCCCCCGCAGGCCTGCTGCATTATTAAGAGGCAGCAGCAAGCGCCGTCGGGCGATGCCGGGCCCGGCTCCGGAGGGAAGCGGGCCCCGCTCCCGCGGGTGCGCCCGGAAGCCGCGGCTCTCCCAGATTTTTCATTTGAGTCGGGAATGCTCGGGTTAAACCGTGCGGCGCCGATTGCAGCTGGAAATGATCCACACAGGCAGGGCAGGCGATGGCCTCGGCAGCACCGGAGCACCCCCACAGCACGCCCAACCTCCTGGGTCTGAGTCAAGGTGCTTCAACTCGTCCGTTCTTCCTCCTTGGCCTGTCACAGAAACCTCTTGATGTACAAAACCTCTTCCAGTCTGTGTGCAAATCAAAAGAATTCTGCCGTCCTTCTGTTCAGCTGCTCATGTAAGACGCTCATTTAAAAACCAAACACACTCAATTCCCGTATTTTCCTATTTTCCTGTCTATCAGACTGTGTCTGGGGCAGGCTGGACACCTGTACCTCATTTCCAGAGCACAGAACCTACAGGGTTAGGTCCCTGCATGCTGTTCCACACCGGTAAAGCCGAGGAATGGCTGGCTGGGTATTTATGCAGAGGTTAATGACCACAGAAGCTGGGGCCGCCCCATCCCTGGAAGTGTCCAAAGCCAGGTTGGACAGGGTTTGGAGGAATCTGGATTAGTGGAAGGTGTCCCTGCCCATGGCAGGGGGTGGAACAAGATAATCCTGAAGGTCCAACCCAAACCATTCTGTGACTTTTGGTGTGACACCAATTTACACAATGCCCAACTGACACCTCACCCTCTCCATAAGGGAGAACAAAGCTATTTTTGCTCTTCCAGCTCTGCTCTGGAGGGTTCCTCTCCCAGGCTGCAATTCCACCCCCAGCCCAAGCTCCTGAGAGCGAGATCCAGCAGGAGCAGCTACTGCTGGTACCTCAGCACAGGGATGGAGGGAGGGGGGGAAAGGCCCCAGAGCTGCAAGCTGAGAACACCAACACACAGGCTGTGGTTCTGCAAGAGAAGAAGAGCACGTGAAGAGTTAATCCATGTGGGAGGATACAAGGAACCAATACCAGCCTAGCACATACCAGGAAAATGTGTTGTTTACTTAGAGCACTGCAGAAGGGCTCAATAGCAGCAGATCCATCGCTCAAAGCTGCCCCGGCAGCGACCGTTCCCAACAGATGGTACATTTTTCAAGACTGAGGCTCTCTCAAGTGTCAGATATATATAAATCCACCTTTGGAAAGGCAGCAGGGGAAAAAAACAAACCAAAACCAGCAACAACAAAACAAGCGCTTTTGAGAAATTCAAACTTATTCACAAGATTAAAAAAAAAACCAAAAACCAAAACCCAAAAGAACCAAGACCACTCTTACAGTATAAACACGCCAATTCATTCATTTTTACTGATGGTTGCATTTATGAATTTCATTCTCGTGAAAAAAGGGAATAAAAGGAAAAAAATTAAGAAAATAGCTATTTATAGAAAACAAAACAAAAAAGGGCTCAAACAGAACAGAATCTGTGCTGATGCTTTTGATTAGCAGTCCGATGGCATTGAACATTACCTGTGCAAGCAGGCATGCTTGAAAACCTGTCTGAGTACTGCAGCTTCAGTTCCACAATCCAGGATTTCTTTTGTGGTTGTTGGAAAAAAAAGAGCCTAATAGTTTCATACTGTATTTATTTAATAACTAAAATTCACAAATAAAAAGATACTTGCAAAGTCCTTTAGTTGTCTCATCCCCTCCTCCTCCACTCTACTGCTTTCAGACCCATATGCATAAAAAAATGGGTTTGGATTTTTAATTTTAACTGTTATATGATTGGTCGTTGGAGCTGAAGCACCAAATGGAGAAGATGCTTTATGGAGATGAGGGTAGAACCCTTTGCCTTCCCACACACATTTTGGAGGAACACAGGAGATGTACCAGTGCCCGGACTCCTCTGCTCCCATTTCCCCCACCCAGAGCATTCCTTTCATTTTATATTTCCTCTGTTAAGTGACTGACTGCAGCCTCTTTTCCCCCTCTCTGTCCTCGTGGGACTGCACACACGTCGGACATTGTTCATTTCTCCCTCTCCAGGCTTTGAGTCAGTGTCAAGTAGGTCCTGTTACAGCTCAGTGCGAGTTGGTTTGTAATGGGTCTTTTCATTTCAGGTAGGTTTGTGTGTCGATTCAGAAGGCTTGCGTTGTTTCTTCCTTGTTTGTATCTGACAAGCTGCTGGATAAGGCTATTCATACTCCAGGAACTGTTTGTGATAGAACAGCAAATATCTGCAAGAGAGCAGAGGGACAGTGTCAGCTCTGTGCTGGAGCACATCAGAGTTTCCACTGATGCAACCATAAAACATGAGGGCTGTTAATTTTGGCTTTCTTTTCAATTTGAAGACATTCCAGGGACTGTAAACAGGGATGAGAAGGAGGGAAGCCAGCTGACATAATTTTACCAGCAACTCAGAGAACTGAACAGCTGCACATCAAACAGCAACTCCACGGATGCTCCATTCCCGGGCGAAGTGTTCAAAGCCAGGGACAGGAGGGCTTGGAGCAACCAGGTCTAGTGGAAGGTGTCCCTGCCCATGGCAGGGTTTGGAATGAGGTGATCTATAAGGTCTCTTCTTACCCAGGCCATTCTATGAAACTTTCAAACCTTGTACAATCTACTTAGGACCTGATAGCTCCAGAAGATTGGACTGTGTTGGTGCCCACAGGGGCAGCAACCAGTTATCACTAAGGAGACACAAAATAAAGGTGCTTTAAGACACATTACCAGAGATCAGACAACCAGGACTTGCAAACTGCCTCCCTTTTACTGGTACAGAAGCAAAATGAAGCAGCAGCCACGTGGGTGAACACTCATGTCCCAGTCAAATATCTGATGTCTCAATCTGTACTCAAATCTGGTGTTTTAAAGGACGAAATTCTTCCTGCCCTTAATTACTGTGTGTGTGCTGGTACAGAAGGGAGCCCAGCCCCTCAGCAGGCACACAGGAGAAGGGGACGACCCTCTTCACACTCTGACACAGCCCCTGGTGAGTCCTCAGGGCACTTCTGAGATTTCCCAATTGTTGTAATTCCATCCAAGCCCTATGGACTCCCTCACAAAATGCGGAGCTACTGAGCCAGCCTTTATCTGAACCAGGGAAATGCATCAAAGCTCAAACCAGCCTTTATGGGCAATAGTTGTGTTGCACATCCTCTCTTCCTTGCCTCTGGCAGGTTCTTCCATGGACATAACCCCACCTGAGCACCAGCCACCTGTTACTGAATTACAACCAACTTATTTCTCTGCTCACCTCAAAGCAGAAGTTCCTTGTCAAATCATTTAACACTAAAATTAAGGTATTATAGATGTATGTTTTTACTTCCTGATTGAAGTTCAAAAAAAGAAAAAAAGTGAAAATCTATTTAAAAAATTACAACCTGAACATTATGCCTGCAGCAATCTTTGAAAATGTCATGAATAATTAAAACAAGAATGGTAAAGGCTTATCTTTGCAGTACCAAGTCCATAGTTAAAAATGCTAAATGAAGACTTCAGATTTTAAGTTGCTTTATTCTGGAACATATACCAGTCTCCAGTCCTTCCCTCAAATGAGGAATACCACTGTGCTTCCCTTGCAAAATACTGCTCTGCACTCCCAAAACTTGCCTAATATAAATATCTGAAGCCATAATGTCAATCTGAGATTAATTTAAAGCCATGAGTTAAGAAACAGCTCATGTTCTCTACCTGCCTCTCACAGAGCTTTGCCATTCTGGGTCACAGCATTTCCTTAATGGCTTTTCTTCAAATCTTTTACACTCACAGTAATCCAAAGGTTCTGCAGGCAAAGATTGCATTGTGTCATGGAGGGAAGTACTGCTCCTGCACTGGGTGATGACAACACTTTGGTTTTCAGAATCCCTTCTGTCAGCAGGAGCTTGGACATGAGCACCAGTTCCAGACACTGCAGAGTCACTGATGTCTCTCATCTTCCCCTCTCCTTCCTTCAGCACATCCAGGTTTGTAAAGCAATGGTGTGTAAATGTAATGGTGTGGTATTAATGCTGAAGCACTGAGCATTACAAGGGACACTCAAGAGAGAAATTATCCTTCTCTATGATTAGAGGGGTTTTTCTAAGTAAGGAAAACCCAACAAAGGTCCAAGTTTTCCTTCCCTTCCCCTTCCCAGCTGACCACTTACCCTTCACTGTCTAGCACATCCTTAATGCTTGCCTTGGTGATAATGGCATCATCACACTTGAACCACTGGTCCTTGTGCTGCCGGATGAAGCTGGTGTAGTGCCCACTCTCCAAGGTTCCCTGGTGATTAACTACTGCAAACAAGGAATACCTGGGACAGAAAACAATTCATGAATACGTGGATCAAAACGGGGGAAAACAACTGACATTTCAGACAGAAGCTCGTGTTCATAAACACACACAGCAATGGTAAAGGATCTGGTCCATCAATAAAACACCAGCTTTAACATTAGCTGGGGAGAAGGTGTCCTTGCCCAGGGAGAAACCCTGCATTTTTCTTTTCTTGTCTTGCTATTTCTGCAGCTCTCCTGTCTGGTGACCATGATCAGCTTTACCAACACTGGCTACCAAATTTTCTTCTAAAATAGATCAATATTGGTGCATTCCCGAAGAGGATCACTGATTATCCAGTCTGACCTTCAACTTCCCTAAATTTCTCTAGTGAACCAGAAAAAATATATTTGAGATATGGGGAAGGAGGTGATCTTAGATATTTCTAGTGATAAACTGCTGTACTGCTTAACTGTCCTTAATCTACAAAGCCTGTACCTATTTTGAAATACTGAACATATTCAGTCTCAACTTCCAGCTCTCCGATGCTGCTGTGCATTTGCCTGGAAACTCACAGGCACACCTCTGTCCCAAAGAAAGATACTGATAATCAAGTTGCTCTCGATTTCTTTTTCCTTTTATTTTCTCAAACCCAAGAAGAGTGAAGTCTTTGGCTCTTTTGTTCTAAGGTAAGATTTTGTTTCCAGGCTTAAATACACTTGTGGCTCCTTTTCAAGTGTTTTCCACTCTCTTTAACTCTTTCATAAAATGCTGTC
This sequence comes from Atrichornis clamosus, assembly GCA_013400975.1. Classification (NCBI taxonomy): domain Eukaryota; kingdom Metazoa; phylum Chordata; class Aves; order Passeriformes; family Menuridae; genus Atrichornis; species Atrichornis clamosus. Next base: position 130,203 of record WBMZ01008497.1, on the reverse strand, counting down.
CCCACACTGTGTGTGATACAAGCACAGCTGCACAACGGTAAAACAATCTCTCTAATCTCACTTGATATTGTCTTATTTGTGTTCAAAATTCACAGAACTCTTTTGACACAATGGTGCCACAACAAGGCACCTATTCACTGACTGCCTGCAGAGCCATTGATTTAGAGCCACCCTCTTTAGGGCAGTCCTTAAATCCAACTGGGATGGACAGCACCCTTCAGTCCCAGAAGGAGGGTTCTGACATTGCCCCAGTTGTTTCCTGGCACCCAGACTACTGAGCAGCCCGGATGCCTCTGCTCTCATTACCTAAATCTGCTTCATTTTTAACAACTTCTCCAACTTTAGACATGTGCAAACCTCAACAGTGATCAGATGTGTTCCTTTCAGACCTTTTCTAACACGATTAAACACCCCACACCTAATGACTGGAAGTGCAGGACCACAGAACACCTGCCTGGTACCTGCCCGGATGACACCTGGATAACACCTGGTTGGTTGGTTTTTAAATCTTTGTGTGTGCCCAGCTTCTTACTGGAACTTTTAGTGGCAAATGAAGTGCCTTGGCTTTAAATACACAATGGCAGCACAGAACTAGCAGTGAACTCCTAACCTGATTTAAATGAAGATATAAGGTTTGTGTGACCATTTCTAGTCCCACAAAAGCAATGGACACTGGTTTCAATTACACCCCCTTTACATTCTTGAACAAGTACCATATCAGTCCATCATTTATTCTGACTGGAATCAACACCTGCTCAAGAGACCCCAGGATTACTGGGATCACCTACTCCTGACTCTGAGTGTCAGTGTTCTCTGGAACTCCCTTTGCCATTGCAATAGAAAGAGGACCATGTAAAGGGAACACCCATCCCCTGTAAGAGTGTAACCACACTTTAATATTGCCCACAGAGGGGTTGCTGGGGGCATCACCCTCAGGTCTCCAACAGCTGCCACAGCCCCACAGAAGGGCAGGAATTGCAGTGAGTGAAGCTTTGTTTTGCAACAGTTCAGACTTACTGTGCTGTCAGATATGGAAATGCAGGCTGTAAAGCAACACCACCTCCTTCTAGAAGGCAACTACCTTTCACAACAGGAGTCAGGGAATGTGCCACTTACTTATTATCATTGTTTAGACTATCCGTCGGCTGCTGGTACTGCCCGTTCATTCTGCTCTCTTTACTGCAACACACACACACACAAAAATCCAGTCACTTAAAGCAGTGGCTTCCCAAACCCAGGAAATAGGTCTGACATGACACAGCCTGCTTGCTGAATCCAGGCCCTTATTCCAGCCGAGCAGCAAAGGGCTGATTAGGATGCTAAAGATGCTTTATTTGCTCTCACAGCAATTGCTACATCACAAACACCCTTTCTCCTTCTGGTCAAGGCTTCAGTGCTGCAAATACACATCTGTTTATGGCAAATGTTTTATCCAAAAAGCTTAAAAACAGGTTAAGAAAAGATTTGTATTTGAAACCCGGGAAATGATATAATTACATCAATCCTTTATCTTGTGATGGGTCAATCATCCTGGCTCTGACTTGTAAATTCATTTTGTGTTTTGACAGCAGCAATAGGATTATGCTGTTGATTTCCTAGCTGGTGAAATTCAGACTACTGAGTTATGCCTGCTGATTATCCCATCTCTATTCCATTATGCTGGATACCTTTCATCAGCAGAGCCTGTTCTATCCAGGGAGAATTCACCACAGAGGAACAGGGAAGTCTCAGTATCTCCAGAATGTATCAGAATAAACCATATATTCTTAATATAACAGTATTTACGAGTGCTTCAGGGCTCTCCTTTCTCTCCTGGTAGAAGCATCTGCTTTTTTTCCTAGGAAATGGGGAGTGCAGGCAAAGCTTGAAATAAGTGAAATTTTAGCATCAAATAGAGCCCCTCTGTTAAGAGATGCCATGGTTTGGGCTTTCTGCATTGCTTCAGATATAAATTAAATCTGAATATCCTCTTGCACATTTGCATGGAACACCTGACAAATACTTGTTAACTAAGCTGATTAAATTCCTTTCATAAAGGTATATTTATATAGAGTCCATGTCTTCCATAAACCTGGGAGGTGGGAGAAGTCTCGCTGTTTCTATTTTAATCTGGACTATGTTTTTGCTTCTTGCAGCATTCTCTAAACAGAAGTTGAAGGTACTAAACAAAAACCCCCAGATTTGCCTATGTGCAGGAATAAAGAAGAAGGATTTTTATAACTCCAGGAATGCTGGGTTAGGCATTAGGCTGGCTCTAGTGTGGCCAACTGCACAGGCTGGCTGGTGGGTGGGCACTGAGGTGATGGGACCAAAGCAGAGCTCTGAAGGCAAGATGGATCTGAGAGTATAAATTAAACAGGCAACCAGAAACATAACACACATTAATTAAAAAACCCCACAACGTTGAAATATAAATCCTCTTCTGGCACATGAAACTGAACAGTTTATCTAAAAATGGGTTTAGACAAGCTACACCTTCCCCAGAGAAGCTCACAGCAGAAGCTCCACTACAGACACTGTTCTACACCCTCAAGGATGGTCCTTGTTTCATGCTGCACATGCATGAATTGGAAACCAGTTCTGCCCAGGTCTGTGGGGGATTTTGGACTTGGGACCCACCTGGAAGCCATGAAAGGTGTCATGTCCAGCTCCAGTGGAAACGAGACATACGTAGTGATCTTCCGCCTCAGTTTGGCTGAGTGTTCAAACCGCTGCAGGCAGAGGGCAAGAGGGTTTTTCTTTAGAGAAAGGCTAAGTTTTATGTCTTTTATAAAAGTCCTAGGCTTAGAAACAAGAACATGAAAGCATATTAGCAGTCACTATGCAGGGACATCCCCAGGTTTTTCCTACCAGCTCTCTGGGAACGCCCGTGTCAATAACAACACATTCTACCAGGAAAATAAACCACCATTTGTGGGCTCAGTGTTAATACAATATTAATTAGATTATTTACCTTAATATCTATGCATACAAACTTAATCCCAACTGACATCAAGAGAAGAATATATTAAACAGGGAGAGCACACACAGCCCTTACCCAAAGAAGTGTTCACTTGTACTAGGACTGTTCAAACCCATGGCTGCTGCCTACCCTGGCACACAGCACTGGTGATAACAGGAGCTTGCCTTCAGATTCACACACTTAATCCACCCATCCAATCATCTCAAGTGACAGGAGTCAAGCCTACACAGGAATACCCATTCAAATTAAGGCAAAAAATGGAACATGCTAACAAAAAAAGCCTTGTCCCTCAGCCAAAAGGGGCCTGCAGTACCCACCATCCTCTCCTCATCTTCTTGATTGAACATTAAATGGAAACAGGAACAAATACCAGAAAGAGATGAATGAGTTTCTATTTAAAGGCAGCTTCCCTCTCCACTTCTCAGAAATTCTGCTCTATTTACACTTCAAGTTAATTATTTTCCAATTGTGATGCTGTAACAATTCCCTAGCAACAGATCCAGATGTGAAAAGCTGAGACTTCTGTAATTCTTATCTTTCATGTTTCTTTTGTGCTTTAACACATGAAATGAAATTTGCATTTTGCATAGACAGGACAACATAATCACTTAGGAAAAGTAATTTATTTTCCAAAAAATCCTCAGTCATTTGGGATAACACAAATACTGAACTGAGTACAGGAAAGGAGTTGAGCACATTCACCTTGGCTTGCCCAAAGAGCAGGATCACTGAAGTCTATCTTGTTAACTACTCTGTAGCAATAAAAACAAAAGCCCCAAACCTCCAAAAATGCCTCCAAAAGCCAAGCACTCCTGAAACCTCAATTCAGTGATGCAAGAATGTCCTTCAGCAAGATCAGGAACAGCCAAATTAAAACAAAGGAACTGAGACATGGCACACCATCATGGTTAATGCTCAAGATGCAACTGAAGATGCTGGTGTATGGGGATGAACACCTGAAGGCATGACTGTCCCGAAGTCTGGAAAGGCCTGTAAATTAGGAGAAGTCTTTCCACCTGTAACACCTTTTTCCAGGATGTGGCATTGCTTTCCAAGGACCCTTTGCCTCTTGACACAGAATGACCTTCACCTGCTGTGGCAGCTGCCCACTTCACACCACACTTCAGACAGAATTGGTACAGGACTAAACTATCTGAGGGTACCACTTGTGAGATTATCTGCCATAATTTCACGACATCTGGGTTTGGATATGTTTAAAATGTTTAAAATTACATCACAGCTGGAAAGACTCAATGATATTTCTCCATTGGTATCAGAATTTTTTCATGCTTTTACTTCAACACGGAGAGATTCTTTCAGTGAGAGTGTAAAAATTGTACCAGGCAGGATGAGGGAGTGTTCCTGGAGATTGGTTTCTGTGCTGGTTCAGGTTTTGTACCACCCTTCTCTAGATTCAAGTTGGTTGAATTCCCCCAGACACATCGCAAAGCTACATTATAGATAATGTAACACTATCTTAATAGAAAATCTAGCTGAGCAAAGCAAGCTGTTCTTTATATTAATTTATATCATAAAAGTTTAGTCAGTGAAAGCCAGAAGACATGTCCAAGAATTCAGCTCATCCTCTCAGAGAGGAAATCACGTCCTCTGCTCTGTCAGCCCCCAGTGAACTTACTTTGAGATGAAAACAGGCCACAATGGGTAACTTCTTCATAGTGAGTTGTTTGGTAGATTCCTGGTAGCTATGGCAACCACTACATTTGATTTTGGCACTGCTTCCTAGATGTTCTGGCCTTGTAAACCTAAGAAAATATTGAAAAGCAAAGGGATGCACAAAACAATCAGATGATTTTTGACACCTGCTGAAAACACTTTTACTTGTGGGTCACTGGCACCACAAGAGATGAGTCCATGGGTTTTAAGTCGTTTTGAAAAACCCTATAATAAAACCTGTAATAATGCAGAGTGCTATGGCTCAGATATCCAAATCTGACATTGATCATTGCTCTAACTTGCACTGAAGTGCAACAGTGGCTGAGAAAGGAGCTCAATGTTAGTTCATCTCCTATAGCAGAACAGCTCATTTTCACACAGAAAGCAAAGCTTTTGTTTTCAAACTCAAAAACGTTGATCTGGAAGACATTCTTCTGCAAGACACTCTTCTACCTTGTAGCCCTCCAGGACTGGGATCAAAGCTCCAAGATGCAATGGGCTGTAAACACAAAGTTCTTTTCAAAATACAGATACCCTTCTAAAAAAACCCTTGTTGACAACTAGAAAAATCTCTTTCAAAATTTTCAGACAGAACTGCTCAAGGGAGCCATGGAAGAGACCATTACAGAACAGGGAACTGCTCAGAGAAAATGTACTACCTCGATGTTCTCACTGCAAACTAAAGCAAAATCCCTCTTTTCCAAAAAGTCAGTACAGAAGGGCCAGGATCATGGACTGCTAAATCCTGCCCTCCAAGTTTAGACTTCCATGGGGCAAATCAATCATTTCCCCAGAGACTGCTCTACAAGCAGGATTTTTGAGATGAAGTATTTTGACATGTAATTGAAAATGTTCCATTAATGCACACAAAGCATGTGAGGGCAACAGCTCGTTCCTCACCCTGACTCTGGCCAATGCAGCCTCCAGCACCAAATGACATCACAGCCTCTTGGTCTCCACTCCTGATTAATTAACAGGATTTCCTCACCTGACGTAGGTGCCATCATTCTCTGGTTTTTTTTTTTTGCTTTGTGCTTGTGTTTTCTTAAGTCTCTAAAAAGCCTTATAAACTTGCCGAGATTGTTGTCTGAAACGCCCTTACCTTTCCATTTTTGTGTCATATTCCTGCTCAGTACTTCCTTCTTTAAGCCAACTTCAGTTGCATGGTCACACTGACATAAAGTTACACACCTTCCTTTTTGCTAATTTTTGGGTAAAAACACAGACCCATCCCCTTTATCCATTAGAGTTCAACTTCTTTCCAAAATCCACACTTTCTGAAAGTATCTTTGAACCTGGATGTTTTTCCTACTCTAGCATCATCTTTGATTCTATTAATCTCTATGTTGAAGAAAATCACCGAAGTTCCACTGGTTTTGTCTCGATGCATTTCTGCATCAGCAATTTTTCATTTATACTAATTGCCTTGTTTCCTTGAACTTATTGATCTTAGCAGTGTCAAGAATATTAGAAATCAGATGTTAGAGACCATGAATTTTTATTTCAGGAGAATTAGCTTTGCCCCAGGCTTCAGGTAACCTCTTCCTCAGACAAATATCTGCATTTGCCACAAGAGAATGACTTTTAGATCTGCTGAAAGATCCAAGTTAACCGTACACAAAGCCATAACTTTCTCCCCAGATACCTGTTTCCAAGTTGCCCAAGTTTCAGACCTAGAATTACCTTTTCTTTTTGAAAGCTTCATTCCTTTAATCCTTAATGGCATCCCTGTAACTAAGCTGGCAGTAGCTGACTCTCAGTTGTGCTTAGAGCAAAATCTGATTCCTACTTGGTGTCAGAATTTAGATAACTATTAAATGCAAAGTAAACTCTTCTCATGTGCTTCCTTAGCCAACAGCACCAAGAACACGGAGACAGAAATTAGTGATTAGGATCATGCAAAACCACGTTGCCTGGCAGCAGCCAATGCAAAATTTGTTTTCTTCTTGCATCATGTGGCAACAGGCTTTGAGTGCTTATTGCTGCTCTGAGCCTCCTTACGTTCTCACGTGCAAACGACTAAAATGTGTGTAAAAACGCTGTCTGGGGACAGAGCCACGACACAGCACCACCAGCCCCGGTGTCCAGAGCCACCTGGAGAACGGGATGAAGCCCAATTCCTTTCCTCCAAGGCCAGGCCGTGCTCGTGCCGTGCCATACCTTCGCAAGCAGTCTGTGAGGGTGGTGGTGCCCGACACGTGGCTCTCCCCGTTCACGACGCTGCCATCGCTGCCCGGACTCAGCGGCCAGAACGGGGTGGAAGAGCCTGGCAAATCCAAACTGATGTCCCAGAACGGGTCTATCGTCGTGGAAACGCCGCTGCGGGGAAGAGAACGGAAGCAAAATCAACCAGTCTCTCTCACTTTGGGGTGCACACTTCGGGTACTTAATTTGAGGGACTTTGGGATCTCCATCACCCCTAGAGGGCACTCAGAGATGACAGAAAATAGAGCTGCTCCGGAGTGTTTTCCCACAATTGGTTGTTTTGCTGGATATTTAGAAGCCGTATGTTTGGGGAAACGTACGTGACGTACTGAATGCAAAATGTATTTAAGACATTCTCCCACTCACTGGAGTCCTGTGACTCAAAGCAGGGCTGCTCTGAGAGACACTAATGACCAGTATAAACCAGTTAACATCTATGGCAGTAGCCACATGCCATCCCACTAGTTTAAAAGCTGGTCTTCTCTGCTCAAGACATGGAAGATGGTGCTCAAGGCTACTTCAAAACAGAGAAAGCTTTCTAAATACTTTTGCTGTCCAGCAGTGCACTGAATTCAGCTTTGCAGTTCCTCCCAGCATCTCCTACAACCTCTGGGATTTGAAAGGCCAAAATGCACCAAGCAATAAGCTCATGCTCTCCATCAGAGCTCTCTACAAGACAGCTGAAGACAAGCCAAGAGCCAGACTGTGGAAAAAGCTGCTCAAAATTTTAACTGGTATTGACTCAAATCTTTTCTCCCAGCATTCACATTTTTAAGAGAGCTTCAGGGGTCTAAGCTCCTAGTTGGGAAGCTTTTTTGCTCTGTACTTGTTATGCTTATTTTTTGAGATCTCTCTTCTCCTAAATCTAGTGTGTTTCACTCTGCAGTCTCATTAAGCTTTCAATATTCTGCCTTTTCGCCCTGTTTCATTTGTGCAAAAGTTGTCAATTTTCAAAAGAAAACTTCTTTGGTTAAAGTTTCATCAATGTTAATATTGTGTCATAACACATCAAGCTTTGCATTATCACATAAGGATTCTGTGGCTCTACCAGGCAAAGAACAAAATTTCCTATGTTTTCCTTACACTAAATCTTTTGCAAATCCCTCCAGGAAACTGAGAATAAAAGCAGATTCAAACAAGCCCAGCCCATCTGCAGGACAGCAAGAATGCAAGGCAGAAGAAAAAACAAGAATTCTGACTTTTGCACTATGGCAACACCAAACATCTCCAAAGAGAACTCAACTTGCTCCAGTACAGAGTAGAACAATAAACACATTTTTCCATACTCCTGTAAAAGTTGTTTTTCTGGCACCTGAGAGTACATTAGACATCAGCCTCTTTGAAACCCCTCCTGGTGGTACATGAGGCTCCTGACTAAAGGGAAAGGCAGTTCTATACCAGAATTTTCTTCAAATGTAGTTGCAAGTACGCACTTTCAAATCCAATGAGATCTTGGAAGTCTTTTCCTTATGATCTTGGAAAAACAACCACCTTTTCCAGACTAGTAAAAGGTTTATGTGCATAAGCCTGTGGTACTTTCCAGGCAGCTTTTTAGGTACGTCCTAATATATGTCAGTTAATTGGTAACTGATTGCATTTAGCTGACGGAATCACAGAATCCCAAAATGGTTTGGGTTGGAAGAGACCTTAAGGCTCATCTCATTCCAACCCTTGCCATGGACAGGGACACTTCCCACTATCCCAGGTTGCTCAGAGCTCCATCCAACCTGGCAATGAACTCTCCCAGGGATGGGGCAGCCACAGCTTCTCTGGGCAACCTGTGCTGGTGCCTCAGGGTGCTGCATGCACACAGTTCTTGTCTTGCTGGAATTTTGCTGGTATTTATGGGTATTCAAGAGAGGAAAGGTTCAGAGCACTGTTGCACTGGAGGGGGTACAGATTCAAATCAGAGCTCAGGATCAGGACTAAGTGACTTACTGGCAGACTTGACAGGTAACATCCGACTGCAGTCCGCCTGTGAAGATTTGGTCTATGATGCAGTTACAGTGGTTGGGGTTGTTGGCCTTCTTCCCATTATCATCACCTGCAGGAATGCAAACACAGGCTCAGAAGTCAAAAATCCTCTGAGGGAACAGTGGTTTGTCTTGGACTGTGCCTCCAGTAATGCTTTCTAACTCAAATTTACACCGAAAGGTCACAAGGATAATACAGAACCCTGAAAAAGTTGGGCACTGAAGAAAACAAGGAAACAAGATGAGAACTCCTTGAAAAATAAAGAAGATAACCAGAAGGTGACTAAATGCTTTAAGCCACATCAGCTCTGAGCTAAACCCTTGCTCAGGGTATGTCCCTTTACAGAGATTTACTTTGCACCGCTTGGCATAAAGATCAGCTCCTAAAACAAAGGACTTGCCAAGCTGGTTCATGAAAATCAATATTTAAACTTCACAGAGAAAAGAAACTTCAGCAAATGCTACTTTTTACTTCTATCCCAGTCAACTTCTGCAAGCAGAGTGAGGGGAGAGGGTTTGTTAAGAGCTGTTCACCCTCTGCCTGCTGCCTCCATCCTGGCCTTTCAACATCATCGTGCACCTTCCATACAGGTTTTCATCAGTGGGAAAATGAAAGATGTCCTTATCTGAAGTGGGGAGATAATCCTGTGTCCTTCTCCAGCTTCTCCAGAGGCACAGCAATTCCTCTGAGTTCCCCAGGGGACAGTGAACACATTCCCATCCCTTAGGCATCACACACTGTCACTGCAGGTCCCAGGAGTACAGGATCATTTTTAGGATTTGAGTGCTGAGATTAGATCAATTCAGCTTTCTCACAATAACCACGGTATTAAATAACCAAAAACTTCTTCACACAGTTCTCAGCTTCAAAGCCTTCTCCTTCCACTTCCCACAGGTGAGCTAGCAATGATACACTTGTTCTCTGACTTCCAGACTGTTTTCCTTGGGTAGGACAGAAGCAGCTGGGTTTGCTTTGCAATCAGAGATGCACACACCAACTATTTCACAGCACCAGCTAATTATTTTGTGAACTACACCTCAAGATGTTTTCCATCTCCTACAACAGCATCTCCTGCTACAACAGAATTAAGTTTGGCCAGGCTTCCCAGTGGCTTTAACCCCTCAGGAAGTATTTGATTTTTTTAAACTGAAATATTCCTCAAATCTCAGCTATTTCTCTAAACCAATTAATTTCCATTTGAGGATGTCCAAAAAACCACTTGAAAAGACTGGAAATGTAGGGCAATAGACCACTTTTCATGTGTGTAAGGTGCTCTAGCTGGCACCTTCTTGCAGTAGGAACAAATACAATTATTTTTTCTCCAGTGAAGCTTTACAATTTTGTTGAAAAATATTGTATCATCTGACAAAAGTTCCACCTGGTACTAAGTGTGGAAAAGCAGCCATAGGTGATAGCTACTATGCTGCAATGGGCCACTTGAGTTAATTAGATCCTAAATGCCTCAGGAAAGTTCTCCCTCAGCTGCTGGATTTAGGCTTTAGAAACTTTTGTTTGAGTTGCCAAGAAAAGCACATTGTTTCCTTAAAAAGGCTCTTGAAGAAAATGCTCTAAAATTAGATTTCAAGTGTACGAGGTTCAAGTTGGGGGTTATCAGACCAGGTCTCAGGAATTTCTTGATGGGAATTTCAGCTAAATCTTACTGAACTTAAGAGCTTTTAAAGGCCTCAATTATGCTAAGCTAATGAAGAGGGCACACAGGATAGACACTGTGCAAGGCTTCCTTCACCTACAGAAAAAGTTTCACTTAGAAGCATTAAAGAAAATAAAATTCAAAATAGAATTAACTAGGTTTTATCCTCGTTGTTAAAACTCCATTTTCCTTTTTGAAGAATCCACATGCAACTACCACATCGTTGCAATCCCCCCATTTCAAACATTGTCTCTGCTTTGTTTTGAGGGGGCAGAAGGAGCAAAACAGTGTTGAGAGCTTTTCCCTGGACCACAGGTACCTTCCCAGCTGGACACCTTTAGCTGGCAGTCATCTCCTCCCACGGAGAGAAGGAGCTCTCCCTTTTCAATTACACAAGTCAATTAGGATCAGTGATGAGAGGGTCTCAAATGAATATCCTGCAAGCTTGTTCCCAGCAAAACAGAAGGGTATTACCCACTCAACATTATTTCCCATGACATTTGGTTGGAGAGGAGGGAAAAAAGAGTAAGATTACCACCTACACACACTTGTCAATATGGAACAGATGCTGAGAGGAGGTATATTATGCAGCTGAGAACTAGAAGCTGCTAGATTGTTGTGCTCAAGTTAAGGTCCCCTTCAACATTTGTCTCACAAAGAAGGTTTTAATTTTTTTTTCAGGGGGTTTAAATCCTGTCATAATTCTTGCCAGGGAAATCAGCAGCTTCTTCTAAGAGTGGTCAGCACAAGACTAAAACCAAACTTGAAAACACATCAATGAACACACCAGTGTGATTACGAGGATGGCAAAAACTGAGTTTAGAAGTTTGGATACAAATTAAATGCAACTCCAAAAAAAACCCACAAAAGTCACTACTGTGTCTGTGCAATAACTGAGCCCATTAACTTGTGCTCAAATTAGGCATTTAATATACTAGTAAAGGTAAATAAAATGTAGCAGCTCTAAGTACATTTATAAATGACTTTTTAGCACTGCTTTCGGTTTTGAAATAAAAATGTAAGTTTTGCCTCAATCTTCCATTCCATATTTTAAATGAGAAAAGGGAAGTCAAGAATTGTTGGATTTTAAAAGGGGCGTTTATCAAAACAAGACATTAATGTTAATATTTCTGTTTTGCTTTGGACCCTGGTGTTCTGAACAAGTGCCTGTTATTTCTGACAAAGCAGTGTACACACAAATCTACATGGATCAGAGCAGATAACACATTTCACAAGCATATGCTGTATCAGTTCCCAAGAATATCACACAGAATTCACAGAGCAGGGCAGTGTTTTCCTCCCAAATCTCAGCACACCATTCTTTGTCACAATACCTTGCACCAGGCTTCAGATTTGCTTTGTAGCACTCCTTGTTAAAGGTGAATGCAAAATGCTTCACGAAATCCAAATAAAGGATTGGCTTTAAAGTACATCATCAGCTTTAAAGTACTACTCATTTTTTCTTAGACAACTGAATAAAGTTTGGGATAAAAACATAGGATTACTTCTATTTCCTTATCTTGCATTTAGAACCTTTGTGTACCAATGCCCATCTCTGCCACTTGAGTGTGGTTTCTTTTGCAATAAATACAGAAACCCCCACAGCCAGTGATGTCACCTGACTGAACATTAATTTTTGACTTGCAGTCTTGATCCATTAAAGAGCACAATAATTCTGGGCTAAGTTTCTTCAAGCTTGAGGATGTCTGAGACAAAGTTACAAAGTGTTGTGGGAAATTACAAAGTGTTTGGATGATTGGAACCTCACTGTTGTGGGAGTTTGTAGAATTAGAACCCTGAATTTATTCCAGAGCACTGGTGATAAAGATGCATCTGTCATGTTGACTAAAAGCTGACTTAATGCTTTACGGACTGGGCAGAAATACACATTACTTTTCCAGCAAAATACTGCTTTCCAATGAGATCACCTTCCTCCAGCTTTTGGAATGAAAACCAAGTGATGCACAGGCAAGGCAGACTCGACCCCTTTTATTCAGAAATATTTTCTATTACTCAGCAGCAGAGAGCAGCCTCGTGGAGGGTTCAGAACACGCCCTGCCCAGATCCCACAGCTGAACCCAACAGTGCCAGCCCATGGAGAACTATCACCCAAGACAGGAATTACAGCGAGATCAGAGAGGTATCCTCAGCTTCCTAACTCCACAAATGTCACTACAACAAAGTACAGACTCAACCAGCATTCAAACCACCAACCAAATCCAAACAAAACAACCTGGGCCAGCCAGCCCACATAATCATCTCAGGGCAGTTACAGGATTACAAAGCTTATCTTTAAATGGACATCAAAATCATGTATTTCTCCTAATTCAGGCAGTGAGAGAACAATAACAAACGTTCACAGCTTTCCCTTCACTTGCATTAGGACACTTCCTAGAAAGCTGATTAAATGGAATGGAAAAAGGATAAATGACTAATGACAGCCAAACAACTATCACTGGATATTCATATATAAGGAACACTTCCATTTACTTTGGTGCCTGAAGCCTTGGTGACCGTGAATAATTTCCAAAAACTAGAGCACAATTTCTCCCATGACTTTATTTTACTTCACCGTGCATTAATTGTAAAACTTGATTACTATTGACTGGAAGCTTTAAAAGCTTTTTTCATTCAGCAAAATAAATATTTAATATTGGCAGGGGAGGTATTATTTGCTTATTGTAGCTGTAGGACATATTCTCACTATTAGTAATAATATTTTTACTTCTGTACTCTTTGCATGCATGTGTGTGTCTGGGTGGATACACAAGTGGGAAAACTTTCTCATTACACTGAAAACTAGTTCATTCCAAATGTGGTTTTGCATGACTATACTTGACATTCTGATTTAGATTAACTTGCTTGGTTCCCACACCACTGCTCAACCACTTTTAAAAAATTACCTTGATGTGGTATAGATTATTTACTATGATTTAATAAAAATCTCTCTATTTCTTCAGAAACAGAAATCTGAAAACCTGGGTGCAGAGACATCAAGGAAGATATGTCAGAGATTCCCCATTTAAAGTCAAACCACATTTTTTTGAAGTCTTTTCAGATTCTTTATCAGTTTGAAAAGAGCTCAGGGACCTTTATTATTGCAAGTTTTTTTCTTTACAATTCTAAGAAGCAAATACTACTTTTTCATTAACTAAAGGGGAGGTATAAAAGAAATATGAACATTATTTTATATCAAAGATGATAAAAAAACTTCAAGATTTGTTAGATCAATGGTTCAGAAACTTTACAGGAACCAAGAAGTGTTTCTGTTTGCAGCTGAATTTTTTCAGTTAAGAAGTGAGAGGTCAATATTTGGGCAGATTCTGTTCCTTACTGGACTTCCACACCAGTTTAATCTGGATTACTGAAATTCAGCTAGTGATTGTCAAATAACAAATAGTAATAACTACAAAGGAACTGCTCCACGTACTCCTGCCCTTAGCAGGACTTTTTCTGGAGAAGATTCTTTTGGAGGCACCAATTATGGATCTGAACAAACCCATCTGCTGCCATGCTGGGCTACCTCAGAGATAACAGAAAGATTCACAAGGGTTCTGAGCAGCAGCAGCAGCCTTCTCTTTGATAGTCCTCTGATAAGCCAAAAAACTAACCCCTAAGTGCTTCTCCTAGGAGTGTTTGAGGAAAGTTGAGTGCTTTAAGGCTTCTTTTTGGTAACCAAGGACTTTTTGTTTGTTCTGCTAGTATCAACCCTACAATTTTTCCCTTAGAGGAATAGTAAAAATTTCGGTGCTGCAGTAAGTGAATCAAACTAGAGCAAACATTGGCAGACTGGGAAATTTTCAGTTCAGCTTGAGTTCAGCTAACTAACACGAAATACATAATTCCACATGGTATTAAAAAATCAAGACTTAGATACTTAATGTCTAAAAGCATGGCTCTGAGTATTTTTATTGTATTGTACAATTATATATTGTTATATACAGACTAAGAAAACAAGATACCATAACCACTCATTGTTTTTTCTTATTCACATTTCTCTAAGCAATTTGGTATCAGAAATACAGTAATAATATAATAGAGTAACAGTATTAAGACATAGCCTCCTCTATGTTATTTTCATCAGTCCCATGACACACTGAGTTCTAACTACTTCAAGTATAAATAGAAGTAAAATAGCAATTTAAAAGAAAAGGCAGTGACTCACAACCAATAAGAGAACATCATGATGATGATTCAAACCAATGTACAGGCTTGTCTGCTTCTAATTCTTGGTAATTGACAGTGGGAATGGCTTATTTATTTATTTATTTATAAATATTTCAAATCTACCGAATGCTTTACAAGGAATTTGCTAAGAGTGCTGTACTGGCACTAGACTTGCTTTAAGAAGAGATGGTTCTACCTCCTTTTGATGCAATAATCCTTGTTGACGGAAGCCTCAGCACAAGCCTTACCTTTGCAGTGTCTGTGTAGCACATCTAATGCAGCAATGAGGAACTCGTGTGCATCTTGTTGCTCGTACCCTGCTAAATGCCGTGCGTGAGTCCATACCAGGTGCAATAACCTATATGGAATGTGAGGAGATCGGTGCCCAGAGTAAAACTGCTCAAAGCAAAGAGAAGGACATCACTGTTAACAACTCACACAGCCTCAGTGCAGTTCATTATTAAAAAGTTAAATGAGCGCAATTAAGTCAAGTCAATTGAAACCGTTTTAATTCTTCTGGCCTTAATAATAAAGGAGAGACAGCTTTTTGTCACAGTGATCTCAGAACTGAGCACCTCAGTTTTCTCCCCTGAATTCCATCGTTTTGTGATGGATGAACCAGAAAAATGTGGGGGCACGGGGAGTGGGGTAGACAGACACAAGTATCACTCACAAATTGTTTATTGATACCACTGGCCTTTACTAAAATAGCCTTGAGGGAAAAAAATCCTATATTTGAAAAGGATCAGCGATTTCATTCACAAATTACGTGAATGAAATGCTATCCCCTGACATCAGGACAGACACTGAAGATGAGAATATTAGATGCCAACTGTCAGCCAGCCACTGACCAATGGCAACTCTGCATCTAAGGGCTGTGCACAGTCCAATTTTATGGAAAGATTTCCAAGCAGGGCAGCAGCCTCATGCCAGTTACTGGCCTTTCACTGTACAAGGCTTTAAAAACAACTTCACTGAGCCAGCTGCTTGCAGAGCTGAAGGTCCCTCTTCAGTCAGTGATCCCCAAAGCCAGCTGCTGTCAACGCTCCGGCCGGGTGTCCCTGCCTGGGAATCTGGTCCTGGACCAGCTCCTGCATCTGCTCCTTCATCTGCTTCAGTCAAAATCTGATGAGCTGGCTCCAGAGTGACTGAAAATGCCCCAGGTGACTTTGCCAGAAGCACATTAGAGAGTGCACAGATGAATTATTCAGGCAGCACAGCCGTGCTGTGAAACCACCACTGCTGGGGAGGGAAATCAGCACAGGGCAGGAGGGCACTGCCCACAGAAACTTTTAAAATTAAAAGCAGGTCCCATTTGAAAAAAAAACCCAAACAAAACCCCCCCCAACCAACCCACCCCAAAAAACCATGCCAAAAAACCACCCATGCTAAGACTCTGTGTTTCCCTGGGCTGAGGTTCAGCCCTTCCTTTATCCCTGCACCATGACACCAGTTCCAAAACCAAAGCAGGATGCTTGTGGTGTCCCTTCAGGGAGTCAGAAAAGGCCCAGGAGAGTTTATTCACTTGACAGAGTAACATTTTATTTTTAATAAGTGAACATTTGTAAGTTGTTTTGCCTCCCCTCACATTTGGGAAAGGTATCTGCCAGTAAATCCTGCCTGCAACACCACAATTATGTTTTCCCAAGATCCTATCAAATCCATGGTGGTTTATTTTCAGTTACTCTTCCCAAAGAGAAAACATTAAGTGGCAAATACACAGAACAAAAATAAGATTTAAACCCCCAGCAGTACATAATTCTCATCCTTATTGGAAAAGTGAGCTTCCTTCTCCAGCCCTGAGCTTCTCCCAGCACAGTCTCTGAGCATTTCATGTAAGTCCAAGCACAGGCACTGTGCTACAAACCTGCTGAGAGAAAACACTGTATTTTAAGGCACAGGCTGGCAAAAGGCAGCACAATATTCACCTAGTCCTCATATTTGTAGGGTTGTCTACATGATTTTAGTACGTTTCCTCACCAAGAATATTTTTCCTTGCAAGCTCTGCTTTTCCCAAACAAGAATCCGCACCTCTGCAGCCAAACACCACAAAATGCTTCTATAAATACAAGGATCAATAGTTAACTCTGATGCCAACAAGGATGACACCGAGGGACTGGAGCAGGAGTGTGGTAATTGAAATCTGCTGACGCAGCTGCTGCTCAACATCATTCAGGGAACTGCAGCAATAAAACTTCCCTGTTCTGTCACTCCTCACAATTAGTCCCAGAGCTCTCCGGTCATTTTAACCACCAGCACTCCGTGTAATTACTCCACTGCAGACACAAGACCTGCCAGCACATTTTACATTCTCTGGTGCTTCAGTAAGATGAGAAGGATCTAAGATGATCCTTTATCAAATTATTAACTATTATCACACACAAACTAGAAACCTGCCTAGTAGGAATGTGGGGTGGGGGAAGAACTTCAGTGCTCGAATAAATATTAAATGAAACGAAGACTCTGAGCACATTCAATAGAAATATTTTAACTGGAATGTATAAAACATCCATCCCATCTCTGTCATTTCCTTGCTGCTGGGAAGAGCAGCCTATCAGAGCTGTTCCAGTCCACAAAAAGGAAAAGAGTCCACGTAAAGTCTTGTTCCAACCTTCTCAATAAAGTGTGTAAATATTAATAATGATGTATTTGCAAGTCACCTTTAAAAAGCTTCAATGGCACAACTGTTTCAAACATAATTTAAAATTCTTTTTTCGTTTAAATTTGTTTTCAATTCAGCAGTATCAGTTGTTTATATTGGAGAGAACTAGTTTGAGCAATTTGAAAGTGCTGGGTAATACACTGCTTAATTGCTGTTCCAGGAAAAAAAGGGAGGGGGGAAAAAGGAAAAACCAAACCAGTTTTGGTTCAAAGCCTCCAATCTTACACACAGCTCAAGGAGATGTAATTTTGTTTTCTCACGTAAAACACTTGCTGCTGGATTTTAAAAAGAATCTATAGAGGATTTAGAAGGTTCCAGGCTTTGTAATTTGCATTGTTGTTACCAAAAATATACAGATACCAGTGAGGTCTTAGAACAAAACAAGACCCCACCATACACATCTGTACTTCTTTCTCTTCCTCCTGTCAAAAACATGCACAGATGTTTCTCAATTATGTGAATAAACAGATAATTTTGATTTAACCTGCATATATTTATCAACAGTTTCGGAGCTTTGCAATTAAGAGTTCACAGGCCAAAGTTCCTTACCAGGTCCAAGTCCAATTTGAGAAGTTAAAAGCTCCTCTTGGAAATTGGTTCTCAATCAAGACTTTATTTTGGCAATTTACAAAGGATGAAAGGAGTGGGCAACGCATGTAAGAGAACACCTTTTGGAGGTTTCCAAAGAACAGTGGTTCAAGGAGTCACAAAATCCATCAACTCTGTATGTTCTACACTTATTTCAGGGAAAAGGTTTTACTAAATCAGCACAAACTCTGTATTTTCTATGACAAAATGCAAACACTCAGTCTATGTACAGAGCCTTAACTACATTTTTTCCCCCCTCTGGTACCTTTGTTGCAATTTATTTTATACATAAGTCACTTCAACAGTACCATGTTCAGATATCAAAGCCATAAATCATCTCCTTTTCCCTTTTGGTCCTCACTTGTCAACACTTCCTGTGGTTGTGCTGTGCACTGTGATAGGCTCAGGAGGATGAGTAATGATGGGAAAAAGGAAGGTTTTGTTCTTCCCATCTCTGAGTGGATGCACTGCATTCTGCTCTGTTCCCAGGTATTCTTGCTATTCCAGTCACAGAGCACATGAGACACAGATCTGCTAATCCCTACCTTCCTGAGGGGTCATTCTGGAAAGGATTTAGGTAAACCTTGGGGTGTGGACCATCCTGGAATTGATTTTCATTGGTGAAGCAAAACTAAAACAAACACCAGTAGGTAAAAAGGAGTGCACAAACCCTTTCAGCCAAAAGGCTCAATGAATGGATTCTGTGTGTTCTATCTTCCCTCCATCCAGCTTCACCTCTATCTGTTATTCCCAAATCCTTTTCCTTCCTTTTCTTATGCAGTGTAAGTCATGTCGTGATTCTATTAGAAATAGGTTTCATGTAGCACAAATGAGCATGTTAATTGATGCAGTCAGATATTTTTAAAACAAACAAAGATCAATGCTTGGTGTATTTGCCAGAGAAACTAACAGGAAAAAAAACCACCTCAGTCCTTAGAACCATCTGATACTCATTACTCACCACCAACCTACTTCAAGGTGGAAGAACTTTGCAGCTTCCTATTTATCACAGAGAATTCACTCAACCTATGTAACTACATGATCTTAAAAAAAAAATAAAGAGGGATGAGTAACTTCTGTTTTAGAGGCAAAAGATCAGAACTTGCTTATGTATGTAGAGTAAGTTTTATTTAATGTTCAAAACAGTCTCTTTCTCCTGGAGAGTTCTCAGTCAGGTACTCACCATATCCCCTGGCATTCCATTTGCCTAAGATCACACCTTCAAGAAAAGAAGGGTGGAGGGGAGATGAAGTTAACCCTTGCCCTGATTGTCTGTCCCTGGTAAGATCCTTTGGGATAACCACACCAGTTAATCCTGGTGGGAAAGCTACGTAGAAACAAGACAGAACCTGAATCAAAGTTTCCCTGGTAATTCAATTACAGAGGAATTCTTAACCATAGAACTGAGATCTCCTGGTTAACTTTCCTTCACTCAGACCTCAGCTCTGCAAGAGTTGCATCAGAATCTTCATCATAACATAAAAGATAATCAGTCTGCTCCAAAAAAATGCAAGATTTTCCTTTTAATTCTGAATGCAGAGAAATCAAAACTCACTGGGATCAGAACTGTACAGTGGGTGCTGACAGAGCCATAAGCACAAGGTATTTACTGCTTGTGAGTTAAAATATACAGTGTTGGTTACAGACCCAACAGCTTTGCTTATGAGGACTAAGCTCCAGTTTTACTTCAAGGAGGTTGAGTCACTTTTTGTGTCCTCCCACAGCACATGGCTGCAGTATTTAATGTGAAATAAGGACAGAGACTACTGCTGTCTGCACAGTCTGGTGTCACAGATATGGCTGTTCCCTCATCCATACACCCTCATGTTGCAGAGCATTAATTAATAGAACTAATGCAAGTGTAGGCATGAATTTTGATTTGAAAATGAAGGCTTAGCTTCCCAAAGTTGTGTGTGAAATTAAGCTCAATTACAATTGAAACTAACACAAATGCTGCATTTAAGCTCCATTTTGGATAACAGCCTGTTCTTTGTTCCATGCTCACAGTAGAGCAAAAGGCATCCTGGGCCATCAACAGGGCTCCACATACAAAAATGGGAACAAAAATCACTACCTAGAGAGTTTTGATCTTTCCTGCAGACTCTCAATCTGTAATGTAACACTCATTCCCCTTTTCCCAAGGGATTTTTAAAAAAATGCATGTGTGTAAATAGATTGTGGTGAAATTCATCAGCACGAGACTTTATATCACTATTTGATGAAAGGATATCAAGATTATAATAGTCCCTTATTTTTAAATAAGCAAATAGGTTTCTATATTAATAGTGTACAGAAACTGGTATTACTATACCATGAGTGATTTTTTTTTTTTAATCTACACATTGTGGTATTTCCCCACTTAACTGCACATCTGGTTTCAATAATCCTACAGCTGCTACCTATTGGTCTGCCTGCCTTTTGTTTTAACCTCCTTTTCTGTCAGACTTGGGAACAATTGTAAAACAGAACAAAAAGTAAGAAATATACAACTAATGACTGATAAGCAGCACAAAACATTGCAAAATCTCAGGAGTGCTGAGTATGAGAAGAAAACAACTTTGTACTAAGGGCTTTACCTTCTATGTATGTTTAACTCACCTGCAGTGACCAAAAAGAATCAACTCTGGTGAAAAAGGCACAGGAGCAAAATCAAATTGAAAATCACAAGATAAAGGTAAAGCTATTTTAGGTTGGTCCCTGTCAGAACAAACTTCCATGCCAGCACATCCACTGAAAACCTGCTCTGTGTACAGACATCTCCAGCAATCTTAAAATGCTCCATGACAGCACATACTATGGCTTTTTTTGTTTGGTTTTTTTAGATTGATTTTATTTTACTTACCAAGAGAGCAGATTTACCACTGAGGGAAAGGCATAGAACTGGATTTGTTTGTTTGTTTGTTATTAAAGACACCTTAAAACTAGAAGTCCATGTCCACACCCAGTCCTTGCATTACTGATGTGGAATTAAGATAATTAATAAAGCTTTATGACTATTTATTAAGGAAAAGCCTGTGCCTGCCTCACACAGTACAGACCAGACCTACAGAAAAAGACACTGCAAAGCCACTTTCCTGAGTGGGACAGGGAAAGAGGAGCAGCTTGTACAGGGAAGACACAAACTGTAGCAACACATTCCCTTGTCTTTATCCTCGTCTCTGGCCATGGGTTTGCACATAAGAGATGATGAAGATGTTTCTCCCTGTGAGCAAGCACTGAATTGACATCTTTAAAATATTCATAGAGACCTACATAAGCCAGTACCTTAAACCACAAGGCTATATACTACTGCTTTATTCTCACTCCTATTATCACCCAAAGAGCCCGTGACATATTTTCCAGTTACAACTTGCACCTTTAATTAAAGCACACATTCAGCTTTAAGACTAAAGACTCCCAGATCAGTCTCAGAAGAACAGGCAGCACTGTAATTATTTCCAATGCCAGCTTTGCCTAAACAAGGGTGACTTCAGAATAGGACTTCAAAAGCCATTAGTTTCCTCTTCCACATCTGGGTATTTCTGACAGTGGGGTCTCATTCTTCACTCCTTTGTTTTGCTACATTTTGAGGGGAAACACGACTTGCATTCCCTTTTTATTTGCAAATAGAACACAATCCCTTTTTGGGGTAAGAAACAGCATCTGTGGCAAGGTGACGCTTTGTGGCAAACAGCACTCACCTCCTGAAAGAGCGTAGACATTTCACAGACCAGACATGAGCTGGGGCTTTGCATTTCACATTTGTGCCTGTCGGAGAGGAAGAAATCTCGCAGCAGTGGAGTGTGGGTAAGTGCCTGGACAATACAGTTCATAAAACATGTGTTCCCAAGATTGATTAGCCCTCGTAGACCTATAAAGACAGAAAGGGGGAGGGGGATGCATAAGCATTATCAAGTTAACAAAATGGTGTATTTGCATTTTTATATAGTTTTCACAACATTGCCACAGATTTACTGCATTATATGCACAGCTCCAAGTACAGTTTTATACTGGTTTAAGGAGGCTATTGGTATTTTTGTACTCAAGTCACAAAAAGCTGCAGAAGCTTTCTGAACTGCACTAGGATTTGCTTCTTAAATTCTAAGAAATAAGGAAACCTCAAAGTACAGCAACACCAATAACATTGTTTTGCAATGGCTGTTGTGCCACATGTCACCAAAACATGTCCCTCCCCCAGCTGACACCAAATGCAATGACAACAGCTGGTAAGTCACTACAGTAAGAAAATAATACATTTTAATCAATAGTAAGTTTTCAGATTGTTTAAAAGGCTTTCCCCCATGCAGGTCACAAAGCCAGAATAAGGTTTTTGTACTGTTATAATAATCACCTTTCTAAGACAGGCAGCAAAGGAAACAGCCCTAACAAACCAAGTCAGGCTGTGACATCCAGTGCAGACTTAAGAGATTTTGTATAAAACCCAAGATCTGAACAAAGCAGCCTTAAAAGAGAAACTCTGAACAGCACTAATTCCACACTCATTTTAGGTAAATTAAACATTGATCTACAGCACACATCAAAAAAATTCAACTTGGCATAAGAGGATTCATCACACCTTAAGTCAAACGTTCAGTAATGCCCAGAGATGATTCCTTGTGCTTGGAAACCAAGATGCTTAAAGGAAAGCTCTTTTGTTGCACAACAGAAGAGAGGTTAGGAGTGGGGAAAGCTTTTCAGTCATTTGCAAAGTCTAAGTGAGAAGAAAAACATGCTCAAATCCTTGAGTATTCCTCAAAAATGTTAACATAATACCACCATACAGGAGCACTAAACGAGAAGAGCATCAGGTGGACAAGAATGCTTATTTTTAATCAAAAACTTACTTTGAAAGGAGATAAAATGCACCGATAGATACAATTCTGGTACTGATTTAAAATTAACACAGTCCTCTTCTGCAATAAAAATAGGATTACTACAGAAACATTGAAAGAAAAAACAGGATTACTAGACAGAGAATGAAGAATTTCCATGTCATTCCATCGGATGAAAAAAAAATTCTCAGCTGGCAGTGCTGTGATAATTAGAAGTGGTGCAGTTCCCTTGCAGTACAGCAGATAGTGCTCCAAGGGCTCTTTAGCATCCTGCAGCAGGAGGTGTGGTCCAGTGGCCACCGAGGGGAATCAGCACCACATCAGCTTGAACTGCACCAGAGCCTGAGGCACAGACACAGAGCACTCCTGCATTTTTGTTTCCTGTATCTAAAGCAACATGGACCTGCTTCCAACAGCTTCCTGTTTCTTCTGTTTACTCACAGGACAAAGTTCCTCATTAGTCCACAGTGACTTTTACTGGGCAGAAGCTTATTGCAATTATTTGCTTGATTTTCATGCTGGGAGGCAAGAAGTGTGTGCACAACATTAGCAGAGTGTTAAACAGTTAATTTGTTGGAGCAGCTTGAAATATGGGGTGATGCTTCAGCTTGGTCCACAATCCTATTTCAATCCCCAGTCTGTGTCTCTGCAAACAATGTCACAACAGGAGGGTGTTCATGCTGTGCAAGTGGAGAAACGTTTGGTTGGTACCTCTTGCCTACCTCTTCCCTGGTTTTTCTGCCATTTAAAATTGACTGGGTTTATTTAAATCACAGGCTGTGCTCACAGGAGGCTGGAAGGCTCTCTGACATGCAGGGTATTTTGAGAAACAGAAGAGTCTCTCCTTATTTCTGTCTCTGGTTAGCACCAGACTTCAAAGACAGCCTGTTCAGCACAGAGAACTAGAGGAAAACCAGTAGTAAATCTAGAGATTCGCCCTAGCACTTTTCTTTTTGGTATCTAACAGAGCAGTCACAAAAGCAAACACATAAAGGCAGCTTTTTGGAATCATTTATTAAGCATCATTTATTACATGCCTGTGGCTGGACTGTCTTTCCCTGTGACCACAAGAATCAAATCTTCCTCAAAGCTGCCACCAGACTTGTTACAGGCATCAGACTCAGAAGGCTCTTGGTTTACTCTGCTTGCTTAGTCTTTGGTGTCAGTTTTTCATGGATCTAAATGGAGTGATTCATGTGCTTCACTTGAATGAACTGAGACAAAGTAACCTGCAAAATAGACAAGGCTGAAATGTGAATACTCCAAATCCCAATAAAAAACCAGAAAATGGTGATTTGTAGCAAAACACAAGAACTTACTTGGCTGGAAAGGGAAAAAGGAAAGGAACATACAACAATCTTATCCTTGTGGGAGCAATGACTGCAGCTGCTGTACAGTATCTAAAACTGATGTTGGAAATAGAACAGGTATGAGGAACTACAGCCCAGGTACTGCATAAATAATTACAGCACATTGGAAAACATCAAAATTTGATGTATGTAAACTAAAGAGCTGAGAACTCAGAACAACACATCCTCTTGTGCTTAACTTTTATTGGGAATAATGAGTTTTGTTGGCAAGAAAAACAGCTAAAAATTAAACCCTGTACAGCACTCTGGTCAATAACATATTAAGAACGTAAAAGCTTTGTGCCTGCCACACCTATTCCCTCCCCTTTAATAAAGCCTGGCAAGGTTTTGCTGGAATAGTCAAGCATTGCAACATGTGGGTCATAAATTAGCAGAAAAATCATGTGCCAAAACCTCACATGCAGCAGTCCACTTGTGCTCACCAACAGTGGTCTCCAGCAGGATCTAATCAGTGCACAGTATCAGAGTCTAAGGACTGCCAACAGGATCCAACCTCTAGTAATAATAAAGCTCTGGTACTCTGCACAAACTTCTGCTGTGCTCCACAGCATTACTTTTATTTCTGTGTCTTATGAATTGTTTCCGAAATATTGGAATAAATGAATGTTGCTGTCAAGACAAAATTGTCATGTATGGTATAACCATAAAAAAAGGAAATACCCTTTAATGATCATGCATGGACTACAACTACTGCTCTCACTCTGCCACAAGCTGGACAGGCAGGGCATAAGCAGACAGGCAAAAGATCTCCTTCTGCCATGCCTTGAGCACAGGGAAACCCATCTGGGAAATTCCTTGTACATTTGGTCTCAAGACTGGGTTCTGGCTGGCTTACCTTTGTCAGCTTCAGTTCTTCCATCTTCTTCCAGAAAAGGATTCTGTTTTTTCCAGTGCTCAAAGCAAAAGATCTGCAATACTGGGCAACAACAGTTGTTGGGATGCAGGGAGATCCAGAACACTGGTTCTGCCAGTCCACCCACGCAGGAGAGATGAAAAATCCAAGACAAGATAAGGAAATTCCACTTCTCCATGAAATGCAACTGTGCAGCTATTAAAGGTGGGGAAGCAGGGAAATGAGAGGACCACACATGAATACAACATGCAGAAAACCCAATCTTGCCCTCATGGAGGAGGTTCTATTTTGTCTCTAAACCCAGGCTTCATGCTGGGATAGAAAATACAGCAAGCAAACCAGTCTGAACAAATGTTCCCACACAGAAACCTGGGATTTACGTGAATGGAAGCAAGAACAGCAGTCACTGGATAATGCACCTTGGTGAGACAACCAGGAGATCATTCAGATGCACGCAACTACAGCCAGCTTGAGATCCTTTCTACATTAAGCACAGGTTGGCAACACCTTAGAGCAATTTTTGTCCCCTGTCCCCAGTCCCCCATCTGGTGTTGATGTTTCCCTGCAGCTCCATCAGTCGGTATCACAAGTCAGTGCAAGCTGAGGAAGAGCTCACTGAAATATTTAAAGACGGTTCAACATAACCCTTGGAAACAAACAGTGTGGCACAGCAGTGAAGATTTCCAGATTAATTTTGGGTCTTCATCCTATGTTCATCCAACAGGAACTGGCAACAGCACTGAAGAGCATCCTTCTGAAAGTATTTCAAGAGAGGAGTGCCCTACTTCCCAGCACCTAAAACTAAGTCCAGATTCTCTCCTGGCTCTCAAGTTTCAGGTGCAGAACACACCACACACGACCAGAATGGATCTGCTACAAACACTGGCCCAGTCAGACCCAGGAGCACAGCAGTTTTGCTAATGGGGTTAGCGACAGCAATTATTGTCCAAAGCTAATTCCTTTTGAAATGTTAATACAAAAACACTCGTCTCAGAAAGCAGCAGTATGCAGGTATGTTAAATTACAAGTCTACACAGGAAAACTCATGATGTTCTGTGACACCAGTGATCATGTGAGTGATCAAAAAAATCCAACCATGCAGTTTTGGTGAATTTATACCCCACCACTTCACCTGAGCATCCTTTCTCAGTGGCTAAAACCCACAGTAACTGCAGAAGCAGGAATAATGAGTCAAATGAATTAGAACTTTTTTCAGAGGTTTTTACAGAACATTTTTTACAAGCTTACCAGTAACATATTCAGGTATTAAATTGTTTTGACAACTGCTTAAGAAAAAGCTACAGAAACCTTTGCCACAGCCAAATTAAATGAAAAAACTTCAACCATGTGAACTTAAAAACTAACTGAACAATTCAACAGACCTACCTCCAGCAAACACAGAACATGCAACCTACCCTCAAAGAAAAAAAAGTCATTGGGGGTGGGGGGGTAGGTAGAAGAGGAAAAAGAAAAGATGTGATTCATTGATTCACACTGCTTCATCAGTAAATCTTTTTTTTCAACAGAACAGTTCTGACAGTAACAGCAAGCAAGGGATTACATGACAGATCAAAGAAGTTAAGATGAACACTCAGGGCAATAATCTTCCCTTGTTGGGTTACTGCTGAACCAGGTGAAAATGTGCTCATGCTTCCTTTTTCATTATTTTTCTGACTTGACTCCTCTCCTCCAGCTATTCAGGGCTGCCAGGTCAGTCATTGCTCAGTTTGAATCACTGTAAATCCCTCTGGAAACAAACCACTTGCCTGAGCTCTATCACCACCACCCACCCACTTCCCACCCCTTGAGCTATTCCATCACCAACAGGGATAACCTGGAGAGCTTCACTTGCTTCTGCTCTACCCCACTTTTAAGCAAAACCTTTTAAATCACAAGTCAGAAGAGAGTTCTAGAGCAGTATTTCTTAATTTGTAAGAAGAGATCTGTGATATATGTTTTCAATTTTTTTCAATATATGTTCTATTCTATATTAATCTTTCACTACATCATTCCATTATCTAAAAATACCTATTAAATATCATATATATGTGTCTGCACATCAAGATTCACAGGCCATGTTGAATACTGCAGTTTTGGGAGGCTGGGAGGATGACAGAGAACACTGTATTTAGAGAATATTGTTATACGAATTTGGATTTCTTTTTCCTGTTTTAACTATAAACAAGGATTGACATTCGGCATTGTCAGGAGCCAAATGAAAACCAGCCCCTTCACCTAAAAGCCCTGATAATACAGAAGACACCGAGTACAGGACAGAACCAGTTAGCAGAAGACTAAGAAGAACAACTCCTGTAAACAGAGAGAAAAGAAATTATAGGAGTATTTTAGCCACACTGCATTGTGCACTGCACCAAAAACTATGATTTTAGCCACCCCTACACAGCAGAAAGGCAAATACCTCAGAAAAGGCTTTCAAAAATGGAAAAAAAAAGAAGGTCATCATAGGAAAAAGAAATATTTTAATTTTAAATGAAATCCCATCTTTAACATTCCCATTTCCAGCAAAAGGATTCTGGATCACTGCATTTTTTCCACTGCTATTGAAGTAACAGATTGCTCAATGGCAAAAGATTTGCTTATGTGTACGAAAGGAAACTGTCCCTGAGTTTGTTTCCGGTTGAGAATCCTGAAGTCCAGCTACAGAAGTTGCTACACTGGAGGGAAGAAGAATATGCCATGAGTGGCACATGTATTGCAAAATCATTAACTGTGGAAAGAAACAATACAGTCATTATTCCTCCTTGTGTATCACCAGCACCAGAAGACAAGGACTATTTATAAGGCTGACTCATCAAACCCCGAAGTTCTCAGTTTTGGTGTGTCACTGCTGAACAGAGTGAGTGGAATTCATCCTCATTACTGACCTGTTTAACTATTAACACAACTTTACCCCGAGGCAAAACCAGCACAGTCAGGCCATTTAAAGGAGTGATGCAGACACAATTCACTCTCTACCTGAGCAACTGACAACTCAAAACCAAAAGGAAAATGCATCCCATGCATGAGTCCATCTTGGGACCTCAGCAAGGTGCTCTGGCATTTACTTACTTTTCCTAAGGTACTCCTTCCTGACCAAGGGTGGTTTTGCTTTCCTAAAAGAGAGTTAATTCCTCACCTTCCAGATTTTAAGTGGTTCAAAATAAACAAAAGAACACATCACATTTCCCAGTTTAGCTGTCTGCAAGAAAAATCTCACCTTACTTGTTTTGACTTAAATCCAACACTTAAAAGCATGCTCAAGTACTTTATTCAGGCTCACATGGCAACCTGAAGTCTTTTTTTCAGTAATTTCTGGCATATTTGTGTGCCACTGGGCAGTTCTGGAGTGACCTCAGCACTCACAGGAGACTTTCCAGATTTATCCTTTATGCTGTGTTAGGAGTGCCATTCAAAAGTCAATGTTTTTATTCTTTTCTCCATTAAATATCCATAAACCCATGAAAAGTTACCAAAAGCCAACAACCTACCTACATGACACTGCCAGGATAGGTGCACAGTGATATCTGCAGCAGTTCAGCAGCAGAGATTAACATATTTTCTAGCACATCTATGAAGAGGATCTAGTTCATCCACACCACAATGAAAACTGCAGCACTTACTGAGACACCAATAATGTTTTTCCAGCATATAGCTTGTCCCCACCCCTCTTAGTTGACAGGGGATTGATTGCATTCACTACTTTTATTCAATAGCTTCAGTGACATCACAAAATACACACTTAGAGAAGGGACAAACCACATCAGGACAGCGCAAATGTAATTGGAAGACAAAACAAAAATTCAAGAGCAACTTGTTAAAGGGTAGAAACTATCTGAAATCAATTAAATTCAATAAAAACAATTGTGAAGTAGGAAACAAGAAAAAATAAGTGGACAAACACAAAATAAGAAGCAACTGCTACAGTAACTCAGCCTAAACAACTTAATCCTGAGATGCAATTCTTACACAAACAGTGTTTTGAAACTTAACAGGAATATGCATGAGAAGGCCTAGAGGCCATTCTGCTCTGGTGACAGGTAAACCACAGCTGGATGATGTCTGGAATTGAGTACCCATTTTAAAGACAAATCTAGGAAAAGTCAAGGAAACGCTGGGGAAACAACTGAAGAAGCCACTGGTTGAGTTAATTAATTAAAACCAGATACTGTTGGTGGAGAAACAGCCAGGCTGACAATTTTCAAGTATGTTACAGGCCACTACAATGAGGACTGTAATTAACTCTTGTGACCTACCAAAGCTATAATAAAAAAAGACTGAGCTCAGAAGAAGTAAAATTTAATTAGATATTAAAAATAATTGCCTCAGTTACAAAACAGTGCAACAAGGGAGTTTGGGACTTGGAGTTGTTGGAGCGGTTCCAAAGGCAGCTCTGTCAGCCCAGTGCACTGACCCTGACTCAGGAGAGGTGTTTGATGCCCCTTCCTCTTTTTCACGCTGTGACTGCTCAGTCATTCAGACCAGTAATACAGCCTGGTACCACGCACACGGACCAGCTCTGGCAGGAGAGGGAAGGTGAGGGCATTTCCACACCACAGCTCAGCCCACCTGAAGCCAACTCCGCAGTGAAATAGCTCACCTTGCCTGTCTGACAGAAAAGTGGAGTCACCTTGAGGGATGAACTCATCACCTGCACCCAGTGATGAGTCTCTGACCCTGTGAGCGGGTTCACCCAGCTCACGGTGGCTCGGGACACGAGGACAGCGCCAGGAGGGAGGGATGCAGCATCTGTTGGTGTCTCCCCAAACCAGCCACCACCCACCCCCTCTCCTTTAACAAACTCCCAGGGCAGGCAGGGGTCTAAAAGCCACAGGCTGGGCAGTGAACAGCCATCGCCCTCATCCCTAGATCCCTACTTGACCACACAGCTCTGGAAACCAAAACTACCTGCCCTGCTGCCACTCAGGGAAGGATGGAGAACAGGTAACAGCTGCTGCTGGAATGAGGGCTGCTAACTCTCCTCAATGTTATTTTTAGACTGCATAGGTATTCTGTGCATGAGCTCTTGCGTTTGTGCCTCAATGCATCATTCACTCCATTTAGTAATGCAAAACAAGAGTCACAGGATAACGCAAAGGGATCACTTGGATCTGGTATTTCGGTTCATTACCTTTGTCATACATGCCAGTGTGTGTCAAGGAAAATTTAAGTTTGCAGCTATCAAGAAGGTTTTAAATCAATTCTGGAGGAGCTCAGTGGTGTCCTTGTATTGTGCTGCACCTTCAATTAAAATCAAATGCATAACACAGACACAACAGTGGACACAGGGTTCAGCATAGGAGATAAATGCTTGCAGCTTAAACAAAGAATTTCTAGCAATGATATAGAAATAACCAGCAACAAATGGAGATGAGATTCAAGAAAGGTTACCCTTTGTCAGATTTAGAAGGAAAATTACATCTCTAAGCAATGACTACCAAAGATGGCTTTACTATAGATCCTTCCCCAGAGCAACAGCTTGGCCTTTCCACACATCCTACTTGGACACATTTTGCTGGAAGAACCTAAGGGCAAGTGACATCCTTGGAGCAAACAGATCAAACAAGTTACCAATCAAACAAGAAGTGTATAATTTTGTATTATTATTGCACAGATGAAACCTCTGAGCCAGAAAACTCCTGAGTGTACACAGTGTGCCAGACACACAAATGACTCTGTATACTCTACTTACAACATGGATATCTTTGAGCCAATTCCCAAACTAATGACGCCAACACAGGAGCCATTCCACTGCCCACAGTAGTTCCCATTCTCTGCCTTAGGACACACTCCCTGTGCTTCATTCCCCTGTGGATGCTGTGTGTGCTCAGCAGTGTGCAAGCAGTGTCCGTGATTCTCTGCAGAGGTACTGACCAGTTAGGATTAATTTTATTCCTGTTTCTCCAGGCTTAGAGCACTTCAAACAAGGCAAGTGATCTCCTTGGATGGTGTGGGCACAGAAAGCCAGGCTGTGAGGTTACAGCCTGTCACTACTTTCTTTGCAGTGGCTGCATGCCCAGGTTAATACCAAGCACACAGGACAAGAGCACTTGATGTCCTTTAAGTTCTCATCCTTCTGATTTGGTGGCAATTGGCTCCTGTGTGCACACCCTCAGCCTGGTAACATGAGTCAGCATTCCTAAAATATCTGGCAATACAAACAAACAAACCCCTTAAGGTTAATTTTTCATATGGCCTATGTAAATAGAGAAGCTGTTCCAAGCAAGACAAGGGACTGCATGTATCTCTTCCCTCTGAATTTAAATTAAGAAACGTGCTCTCAGAACAACACAAAGTGAGGAGTTTTGACCAAACCACTGAGAAGTGCATTGAATCTTCTACTAAAATCACAGGAAACAGCTGCAGAAGATCATGAGATGTCACCTACCCTTCTACCTCAGAACAGTATTAACACTATCTATATTATTCCTGACAAATGTTTCCCCAAATTGTTCTCAAATCTCTTCAAATATGAGATCCTGCATATTCCCTGATGCTCCTGCATTCTAAGTGTTCCAGCCTCATCTTTGTAAATAAAGTAAAGCAGAGTTTAAGAACTGCAACAACATTAATATGGAAGATACATATACAATAAAATCTACAGGTAAGCTCCCCTGAATTAGAATAAATATAATGCTGCAAACAGCAGCAGCTTTACAAAAGCTCCTAAAATGAGGGAGGAGAGAACTTGTCCAAGATACTGGGGTATCACTGGTTTTCTCTATCTATATGAATTTACTGTCTCCCACAGCAAGGTTAAGTTTAAAATAAACGTGGGGGAGAAGGAGAAAACAGTTCAAGTAAAGGATCTTTGCATTGTGCAAGAACCATTTTGAACCTTTCGGTAAGTCACTTCACAAGATGAGGACCCAGGGGCACTCTGCAAATAAAGACCCTTTTCCTTTAGGAGCAAGGAAAATGTCAAGTTTTATATCTGTAATTTTGTATTTCAGCATTTTTACTGACCATCTGCATCATGAAATTGTTTTTCTCTCCCAGGTGTCAAGAAGAAACCAATGCAGCATGTTCTCAAACCCAGAAATCTATCCAGCATGTAATCATCCACAGGCAACCATTTATTTCTCTCAGCTGAAATAAGAAAGACTGAAAAAGACATTAGGTTCTGCAGCAGAACTTGCACCAAACTTCTCTGAATTCCTGTCTTGGCATATCAAGACCCACTGAACAAATTTTGCCTGTTGTGCTTCAACCTGATCCAGTCTCTGTCATGATCTCTGAGCAGTGAGTGAACATAGGGGAATGCACACACACAATCTGGAGCACACAAGAGAAGAAAATATCTTTGATGTATGTCACTGGAAATAACCACATCATCAAATTTATTATCAAATACCAAAGCATTATCTGAGCCCTGTAACATATGAAGTTCAATTGACTGGAGGAGAAAGACAAAATCCTAGAATCCTGGAATGGTTTGGGTTGGAACAGAGCTTAAAGATCTCCTAATTCCAACCCCCTGCCACAGGCAGGGACACCTTCCCCTAGAGATGTGGAAGCATGTCATATCAAGAGCCTCAGAAACAAACAGGCACCTATTTCTGAATAGCAGAAAAAATGACATGAAATGTCACATTTAAGTATATGCACCGCACAAAATGCCTTAGTTTACCACTTAAGCCAGAGCCCTCTCACCTGCGGTGCTCACTGTGCACTCAGATATACAGAGCTGAATGAATTTAAAGAAGTTTAATAAAGCTATGGAGAAGCTCTTAAAGCAACCAGGAGCTGCCCTGTCTCACACACTCTACAAAGCAAAGTTCAAGATATTAAAGTCCTAAGAACCAGAGCATGAAAATAATGATTATTCTCATAATTGCTGGAAGGTCAGGGAGAATAGACAGAAGACACCCAACATCAAAAAGTAACAGTAGCAGGCAAAGAATAGGAATTGTATTTGTCAAAACGCCTGGATGATCGATCCCACAGCATTATGACACTGCCCTTTACCAGCCAGTTAAGCTGTAGACCCCTCAAGGTGTTTTCCTGTGGCAAAAGAAAGCCTTTATACAAAATAAAACACTTCAAAAGGTGGCACAGAATAAAATATTCTCTTTGCCCTCCCCCAAAGCAGCCAAACTTAAAAGCTCAGCGAGCTCCTGCGTGCTCTGCACGGAGCACGAGCCTTGCAGCGAGAGCCCTGTGCAGATGGCACCCGTAAGGAACAAGAGGTACTCCCACCAAACTGACAAAATAAAATTCACACCCGCAGCCGTCCTTTCCCCCCAATATCACACCATATGCTGCCTACAAGTTTCTACCCTTCCTCAAAACAGATTTCACAAATTAATAACTTAAGGAGCAGGCAAACCGCCAATGAAATTAAATGCATCCAAATATATTAATATGCACAAATTATTGTTGATGAACTGGCGCAGAGCTCGTCCAACGATCCACAACACACAGACCATGCCACATGCTGTTTATGCATATTCCTGCGTTCAGTATATACTGTATCTACCTTCTGTCCACACAAACCCAACTCTGGAAGCAGATATGAAAGAGCAGAATGGAAGGTCAGAGTAAATATAATCCAAAAGTGATCCACAAAAGAACAAAACTGAGATGGGGATGAGTGGCCTTGTTGAAAATGCCATGCTCAGTGTGGTGACACTGAGTTAATCAGGTGAAAATACAGTGGTGAATCAAGGTCTGTTTCAACTTGTTGCCCAGAGAAGCTGTGGCTGCCCCATCCCTGGAAGTGTCCAAAGCCAGGTTGGACGGGGCTTGGAGCAACCTGGGATAGTGGAAGGTGTCCCTGCCCATGGAACAAGATAAGCTTTAAGGTCCCTTCCAACCCAAACCAGTCTGTGATTCTATTATTTTTTTAGCGTAAGAAAATAAACCTTTTCATGCTAAGGACACGTCTCTGCCCACAACAAGACAACAGGCACCTGTCTATAACCAGTGCAGCTCCACAGGTTCATTCTCAACTTCCTTGCCTGGCTCTTGATTTAGAGCTTCTGAAAGGAACTTTGCACTGACTGCAACACTGTGCAATGAAAATATACCCACAATTCAAGAAGGGCTTTGGGTTTTGGAGGATCACTGACATGAAGAGCAACATTGGATAGCTTGGTGTGGTGTGGTCAAGAGAAGAGGTGACAGACCTGCCAAGCTCAGGGGTCGCTGCTGAAGGGGGGCAAGGTCTGCAGTTTGCTGCAAGAGACACAGGAACTGAGCACTTTCAGCACATCTGCTTTCCTGGAAGCACCCAGTGCTGTGATTATTTTTTATGAGTCAGTTAAACACAACTTTAAAAAAAATGTCTTGATACATTTTATTTAGTTTGAAACAATCAAACAAAAAATACCTTCTCTAAATAAGGTATCCTGCTCAGAGGGTCTGAATCAAATTCTGGCTAGGTGTTGCTGTTGGGTTTTCCTTGATAAGAAAACTCAGATTCCCATAAAACCCCATTCAAACAGAAGATTACGAAGTCACTGACACTGACTGCATTTTTCATTCAAAGGCTGCTGTTCTGACTGCACACCAAAGTTATATCATGACTTAATGAAGAAAGTACAGCACAGGGAAAAAATTAACTACCGTTAGAGAGAGAGGGAAGACAAATAATTGAGTCAGCAAACATTTTACAGTTGAAATCAGCATCTACCAGGAGGTTAAAAAAGGTGCTTTTTTGGTACTTTTATCCAACTGTATCCAAGTGATGAAGTTTCACCTGAAGAAGTGCAGAACACAATACAGGAAAATCCAATTGAAACACTGTCTGCAAACTAAAAATAACGTGTCTGGATCAGTAACAACCATGGATCCATTTCTAAGAAGTCCAGAGGAGGAAAATCAGGTTTGAGTTAGAAGTTTGGAACACGATCCAAGCCCTGGATCACGAACCTTGTCTTCTAAGGAATTTCCCATTGTGCAAACACACACAGTGTATCTTCCTTTGCCTCCAATTCCCAAGAGCCACCTAGAGTTACAAAATAAAAGTACTTTCTATGCAAGTAATAGGAATGGCAATCTTCCAAGACAGGATAGCAGAAAAATTCAACCCCAACTGCAATCTGCTTATTTCACATACAAGTAGTTTTAACTTTGTACAGTCCGCAGGAGTTTTAGCGGAGGAAGTTCCCTGGAGATCAGAATTCTGGCTTCACAAACTTTGATGCTTATGTGAACATTTCTTCATCTGCAGTATTTTAAACTATTGCAGCTACACACACACCTGTACATTGATGTCTCTCTTTGCTCTTATTTTCCCAAAAACAAAACAAGCAAAACAAACTTTACAAGGAAGTGAAAAAGTCAAGCCAGTCAAAAACTTTTACATATCTCTTTTTAAAGAATTCTAAAATTGTATGGAAACCCACTACTCCTCAGACTGCAAATATACCCAGAAGTTCTACTCAGCCTGTGTTGTTTTTAACTAAACTTCTTCCAATAAAGCTACGCAAATTAAACCTTAAGCAGACCCTGAACCCAAGAATCTCCTTCAGAACACATTTAACATATCACTGCAAAAGCAGTTTCCAGCACCAATTTACCACTGACCTCAAGCTTCAAGGGAACGTCTCAAAATTGTTTTGGTATTTTGTTATTAATTGGAATTATTGCTGGAATCAAAGCAAAGGATATATTCTGGACAGAGAGAGTGAAGAAGAACAACCCCACCACCTCAAAGTATCGTATTTGTAAGAGCTGCTAAGAATCCTCCTGATCTACAGAAGTTGGTCTGGTGGTTTCTTCAACAATCCATATGGCACTGCAAGAAGATCAACCCAAAAATACCATGAGGCCTAACCAGGGCCAGAAGGAGCCATGACTTCCTTGAACACATAGCTTTATTTTCTAAGCTATCCCACTCTTATTACCCAATATTCTCTGCAGAAAAGCTATTAGCTGGTTTTACTTCAACTTGTTTGGGCATTTTAACTTGACAGTGGGACTAAATCCTTGGGGGAACAAGTTCTTTGTCAGTGGAGTCTGAGTCCTTCTTTCACTAATCTTTATAAGCTGAAATACATGCCCTGCAAGTTTCAACTATTCTTCAATAATTGAGCAAAAGACATGCAAACATTTTATATTAGTTACTTCCAAAGAACGTTTTCCCCTCTTGGGAAGGGGGACTGTGTATAAAGGCTGTAAAAGGAAGAGCCATAAACTTTGAAGTTATCCATAAAGACTAAGGCAGAAATAGTAAATGACATAAGCCAGAAAGGTCATCCAGATTTCAGCCTTAGTGATTTTTAAAAAGTAGAAAATTGCTAAATACAAAATAACTGATTTTAGACTCTTAAAAGACAAGAAGGAATTAATATAATTATATAATACTTATTTTAAAAATATTGAGCTAAATATGCAACAATACAGGCCAAATCATCACTAGTGCCAGCTTCTAAAAGAATTTGTCTCCTTCCCATGGGATTATGAAAGCCTGAAAAGTTTATTTTCTGTTTAAAATTGTCATTCTGGCTTACTCTGATTTCAAGCCTTAATGAGGTGACAGTCCAAAAGCAGTTAATTTTTGCTGGCTTTGCTGGAGACAAACACAGTTCCAGCTTGGATGCAGCGAGTTTGACTGTCACAAGAAGGATGCTCTCCTTCACTTCCAGCCCCACATCCCATTCCTGTGCTGTCCCCTCCTCTCCCCAGCTTTGAGCACATGTCAGAACCTTTGCTGAGGTGCAGTAACACAGGGGAATGTTGCCTTTCCAACACCATCACCAAAAAGCACAATGTTTTCTGCCAAGTTAATGAACTGACCAGAAAAGCATTTTAGAGTTTGGTTCTCAGTGATCACTAAGAGCATTTCCCTGTGAAACCATGACATGAAATTGAAACATCATCGGGACGACTCATACACTGAGTGACATCAGCTTCTGTTCTTCCTGGAAGAGGGATTAAAATTCAAACAAATATTGAGATAATAAGAGCAGAACCCACTCATTCCTCAGTGGAGCTGGCCTGGGGTCAAACAGGCATTCTGAGGAAGTGCTGTTCATCAGTAAACTCTTTAGATGCTGACTGATCTTTCTCTAACAAAAGCTTCTACAACGGAAGTTTGCTCACCCCAAGCAAGAAAATGCTGCAGGCACCTCCCTGATAACTGAGTTGTTCCTAATCTCACCCAGGAACAATTAAATCACAGATAACTCGAAATCAACTGCTGTGAAGATAAACCACACACAATGACATTACTGCAGTGATGCAAATTGCTTTCTGGCACCAGCTCTGGAAAACCAGGTGACAAGTTCTCAGACAGTCAATACACAAAAATGCAACTGAAGAATCCAATCTGGAATTTCTTCCCACAAAGCCTTTTGCAGAGGAAGGCTTTTATTTTATATTGATAAAGAGTGGGGTTTAGGAAGTCTAACAGGACTTTCTGAAAGTACATCTCTGCAAATCTCAAAGAGTAAATCACTGCTAATGTTTTAGAATTCTTAAAATATTCTCACCCTTCTAATCTTTCTTAGAATTCCCTAGGAGCACTGAAAGGAAAAGGTTCTTAAAATTTATTTTTATGATCAGGTTTATCAATTTTAGACCTAGGAAATACATTACACAACTGGGTACAATGGTCAGACATGGTAAGCTCGTGACAAAGTAAAACAGAAGGGTCTCCCTGACAGGAAGGTATAATTTTTTGTTTTTACCAACCCAAACTTTTAGGAAACAATTTTCCATCCAGATAACCATTTTAATAATGCAGTTTGATTAAAAAGTAGTCACAGAGGAAACATTCACCTGAGTAGTGTTAAAGGTAGTTGTCCTTTCCTTCACCAGACAGCAATCTAAAAGAATTTAAGAATCAAAGATTTCTATTCAAGGTGCACTTTGTGCAGGCACGATTTCAAATATCAAAGTACTACTGCTTACAAATCAGTAATTTAAATTTAAAGCCACAGCTAAAATGTGGTGCTGTATTAAACAGTATTTTTCACTTCACTTTTCCACTTGAGCTGCCTTAAGCACCATCCAACAAAAGAAGTGCACCTGAAAGCTGCTACATTCACAAAAAACATCCAAGTACTAATGCAGCCTTCAACACCTCCAAGTCAGAGAAGCAAAAATGCTCCTGGTAGCTTGTGTAGAGAACCAGAAATATTTTCCAGGTCACTGTTCCTCTTCCCTTGCCACCTTCACACAGGAGCTCTGCTGCAATATTTATTCCACTCATGCTGCTCTTTGGCCCATCAGACTGCTCAGCACTGCAGCTGCAAAACCCACCTACTACTCCCAGGCAGTTTTGGTTTTGCCACCTTCATCCCATCACTCCTGATGGAGAGGATTTGCTCACTCTCCTGGAAAGGTTTGTCCCCCCTCTGCCTTTCTGCAACACTGCAAATGGGAATCCCGGGTGGCTCCTGCTAATTACCCATGTGCATTGGGAGTCTAGTTCTTCCTATTGTTAATACACCCATCTTTAGCCACAAAGTCACTTCAAATGCTAATCAGAGACCAGCTGGATCCCAAGCTAATATTTCATATACTCAGGAGAACTGATCTGCTGGGGGTACTAATGACAGCAGAGCAAGAAGAGCTTGGAAAATAGCTCCCAAAAGATATTGTATCACTTTTAGTTCAACCCCCTAACAAATAATTTGCTTGTGAACTTGGAGCTTTGTCACTTCCCTCCCT
This sequence comes from Atrichornis clamosus, assembly GCA_013400975.1. Classification (NCBI taxonomy): domain Eukaryota; kingdom Metazoa; phylum Chordata; class Aves; order Passeriformes; family Menuridae; genus Atrichornis; species Atrichornis clamosus. The sequence continues at coordinate 91,669 of WBMZ01008497.1, read as the reverse complement.
CGCTGAGGGCAGCCACTTGACAGACAAGAGGAGACTGAAAAAATTAGATGTTTTCTCTTACACTGTTAGAATCTAATTCAGTAACTGTTAAGCCTTATCTAATTTTTCCATGTAAAAGTTTTTGTGTTTATGGGATGCTTGAAACATCGGTTTCAAACCAAACTTAAGATGAGCATTTCTATGAACAGAAATACTCTATGAACTGAATAGTCCAGGACACTCGTTAGTCCTGCTGCTGAGAGCAATATAAAATAACTTAGGAAATTTCTACTTTCCCCACAATATGCCAACCCTTCAGCCTAATCTGGTTGATCTTGAAAAAGTGGAGGCAGCACAATGAAAAAAATCAGCATGGAAGTGTCTAAGGTAGAACAAGTTCTGAGAATGTCTTGAGCTGACACTGCTACCACAGAGCACATTTGTGGTCCAAGTGAACACAAGAGTCTTTCTGAATCTCTTGAAATACAGAAGCTCCATCAAAATGTCAAGTCAGGACACCAGAACATGAAATGTCCCACATGAAATCCACACTGCAAGGATTTCTCATCGTGGCTTTCTGCCTGTAAGACAACCCAACGTTTCCACTTGGTTAACAGTGTGTTCCAAGTCACAGTTCCAAGATGCTTGTGTGCAACCCCGGGAACAGCTCTGTACATCCCAAAAGACAGCAATGAGAGCAGTTTCCACAGCCTGCAGCAGTGCCTGGTGTGAGTTCTCATTTCAAGAGCAATTTGCTCAATGGCAAAATAGTGATTCAAGCCAAGTTACCTGCACTATCTTCTTACTAGCTGGAAAAACTATCTATGAGAGGGAAACACACGGCGTTTTAAAGAGAACCAAGCAAAATTTATGGGTTTCTGTTATGTTTTTTGTTTGGGGTTTCATTTTTTTTGAGGATGTGAACAAGAAGTTCCTTCTTCAGCGCGTTATAAATTGTCAGTCAAGTAGAAAAATCTAAAGCTGTGAGTTTTGCAGTGTTTCTTCTAGTGAACTACCATTTCAAGTCTCCATTATAAGATATTCATCTCATGTCTGAGTATTCTTCAGTTTTAATTCATAGTGCTGATCAAAGACAAAGGATCCTGCAGATGTACAAAAGTTCAAACAGCTCAAAAAGCAGCAGACACATCCAGCTGTTTTGAGAAGCACCAAGAGATTGCTACAAATCTGGGATAAAATAATTCCCTTCATGTACCCAGAATGTTCAACCACAGAGTAAACATTCACCTAAATGACTGTCATGCAAGTAATACAGATGTAACAGGCAACTGCAACGAAACATATTTTACCACCTAAGTGTGTTTTAGATATGAAAAATGGTAAGTTTAATGTATTTTATTGTTAGGGCTCAAAATCATGAGCAAGTTCTTCACACACAAGTGATGCACATCCTTTCAAGGTCATACCTGTCCAGGTTTCAGTGTTCTCCCATATATTTTAGTTTTAACACTGACACATTTGACTTATACAAATGCTGGAAACAGGCGTTGGCACAACCACTATTCCAGGCCGTGGCAGAGCAGCGAAACATTCCACCTCCCAAGTAACAGCCCTGGATCTCTGGCTGTGGGATAGAAAGCCACAAACACCCCTGGCCTTCCTCTTAAAACAGCTTTGAAAAGAGGATTTTATACAGAAAAGGCAGCTGGTTATGTTTTAACAGACTCTTGTGTAAACAGAAGTGCTCAGCAGATGTGCAGTGCCTGTCAGAGATGGTTATCAGCATCATCTTCTTTTCCAGAACCAATAAAACTGGACATCATGCCTATTCTCTGAGCCATTTACCTACCTCAGAAAATAAACTGGATTCACTAATATCTGCTATGGGATTGATAAAAACTTTATGTCAAAAGAATTGAGTATTAGAAAAAGAGAGAAACTGGCATGTCCAGCTACTGCAACATTTCAGTCTGCAAATAGGCTCTTCACTGATCTGAAACTGCAAACAGACAAGTCAAAGTGAGCAAAGGGAAGGCAAAAAGACTCTGAAGCAGATTTATATTTAGCAGCAGGTTAGGTGGAGAGAAAAGGCTCAAGGACAATGGCACTTTTCTTCTTTCAGCTAAACCCCCAATGCATTTTTGTGAAAGAAAGCAAGCCTTCTGCTTTTAACCTTAGCCCAAAACTGCATTATGTCTCCTGGGTGCTTTGATTTTTTTTCTTTCCTTTCTAAATCTCAGCACACAGGCAGCTCCAGGGCTCAGTAGGAGAAACTGTTAAAAGCAGGCCTGCAGAAGTGAGGAGATCAGTCATTCCCCTTGTCCCCGTGTTCCCAGAGCTCCCCCGCCCAGGCAGCCGCGGATGAGATTTCACGCAACCAGACACGGCCTTTCTAAACAGCCTGAAAAATTTCAAAATCCTCTCAGAGCAAGCAGAGCGTTCCTTCTGATTGGGAAGAGAAACACAGAAATACGCTTCAATTCTTCACGAAGGTCATGGTAACCTTCAAAATTGTATCAAACTTCTTTCCTCCCCTCCGCACAGTTCTCTTATCTTTAGTAATTTGTAACATTCTTTACAAAACATACTGGAGTTTCACAGAACACAAATCCCAGTGTGAACATGATGCAAGCAATCTTTGCTTAGCTAATTTTTCCTAGGCTGCTTGAAGCTTCCAAAGTCCGGATGTTTTTCCAACTGTATTCCTTGTCCAATTACTGCAAATACACAGGCCCCTTCTTTAGAATTACCATTTTATACACATTTTCAACATACACTGTGCTTCTCAGCCCATTTTTTCCACATAAATACAGACATACTACAGATTAAATGACTTACTATATTAGAAACATGACATTAGAAAGCTTTACGAAGTATGTTCAGTGTATTTTGACAAATGCAAATGTGCAGGAAGTGTGACATGTTCTCATGAAACAGTACAGAATTTTAAAACTGGAGAAAAAATTCAGTTTCCTACTTGCAATGTCTACGGCTACATCTTCAACCTTGTACCATTAACCATTATGTACAACCTTCACCATTAAAATGGTACTGTGTATTTAACAGTATAGGAAAACACTTGATAACTTTAATTAGAGCTTGTCAGGGAGCTAATTTTAACCATTGGAAGAACTGTTAATTTTTATTACCTTTACCCAAATACTGTCCAGCCAGAAGTAGATACACACATTTCAGGGAATTCTTTGCTCCAGACTACTGAACTCTAAAGATTAAACCTTTGAGAGGCATTTCAAACATGTTATTTGACACCAGTGGAGAACAAATCACTTTTCAGAGTCCATATGAAATTGAAGAGATCCTGTTTAAAGTTTAGAACATGAAGCAGGAAGACATCACTGTGCTACTTCTGCTAAACCAGATTTCCCAAAAGGCTGCTTTGGTTAAGGACACACCAATGACAGGATTTCCTTTCACATCCCTGCACGGGATCTCTGATGAAGCCTGAGTTGAGATAACATCCATGATTTCTCATTACAAGCATAGTGTCAAAAATGGTTGTGTTTTGTAGCTGTCACACAGCTGAATCCTCGCCAGTACCTGAAGTGACAGAGCCGATATCCTTCCACAGTGAGAAAAAGATAGTGCAAAATGAACTGATTTTGGTATCCTAAAGCTTACAGAAATCCACTACAATTACCAAGGGAAAAACAACATGGAATTTTGAACATACAAGTTATTGACAATTTGGCTCCAGAAAGGATTTCTGGAACTTACCTATGGTGCAGTTTGTGGTTATTTTTCTCCGCTTGGGGTTGTGTCGTAGCAATTCTAACTCTCTCTTGGTCGGCTCCCATGTTGAATACTTCTCTCCAAGGCCTAAGCAGACGAAAAGAAAGTTTCAGGAAGTTGTTTAGTAAAAGGATTAAAACTTTGTTCAAGTCAAAACTTTCAACGTGCTGTCCATTAGGTTAGATTCAAGCTATGCACAACTACAGGACATTGATTGCTTTTTACCCCTCCTCAAAAAAACAGTTCAGAAAGGTATCATCCCATTTTCCAACAGATCAGAACTAAAAGAAGGAAAGAAAGGCACTTCTTATAAAGAACAGCTAGGCCAATAAGCTTTCCATATTGGACTATAATCCTCCTATCAGTTAAAAAAGAAATTACAGCACAAGAGTAAACTTGCTATTACTCAAAAATACATTTGTTTGTGCTGAGAGGAGGTTAAATGACAGAAGCACCACATGATTTTATGAGAAGACACAGGATAACCACGAAATCTCATCACTGAACTTTGACAAATTATTAAATAAATCTAAACTGACCCAACTTAATGGACAGATAGAGGCTTAATCTCAGAAAACAACAGAATTTAGTAATTCAATATACTAAACAGTTACTGCATGTCTTTGGATACCATTACAGAGTAGGACCTCTCCTTACAACCACTAATGCAGGATTAGACAAGTTTTAACTTTTGAGATTCACTTTGTGGACACTTTGTATTATCTAAAAATGAAATCAGTAGTAGATTTAAACACCACCCTCCCTTCACCAACCAGCCAAAACTCTCCAAATATTAAACTATCCCTTCTCAGGAGCTGCAGCTAGAATCTGTCATTATTCTCCTTGAACACCAACACTGTATTTCCAATACATTTCTTCTGCTCAAAGTGCAGTAGAAATGAGTCAGGTCAGTAGTATGGAGACTAGATTTGGAATCAGCACAGAGTTGTGTTCAGTGTAAACCTGATACAAGAAAAATGCAACAGTAAAGACTCACGTGCTGACCAGCTCAATACTGCTGCAGCTTTCTATGCACAGAAATTGCTGTGCAAGGGCAATTATTGTGAGTCACAAAGGCATCTTGGCATCAAAAATAAAGAATTATAAGATTGCAAGCAATCTATTCTAAAAGTGAGAATTAAAGTCAATTAAGAGTTATTTTTCACAGAATGCATGAAGTAGAAGCAGCGCTGTGCTACAGAAAATAAATTATAAATCATACATATGAAAAGGAGAGTAGAAAAATATAGCTGGAGGCTTACACATTCTGCATAATATACATTAAACTTTAATAGCTCTTTGATCTTCATTTTCAGAAATAGCTATGCTTGTCAGAAGCTACCCTCCCGAAAATGTTCAATTCAGTTACTACTGACCCTCCAGGTTCTAGTAATAGAAGGTCTCATTTTTGGATTCTTGAAGACTAGAGAATTTTTATTTACACAAATACAGCCATCTCTCAGTTTATATGATTCAACAACAGGTTATGCAAGTTTAAGGAAGAATACCAGAATCCCTTTCCTTTATCCAAGGCTCAGCATCAAGCTACACACCCAGGAAAACAGAAAAGGCAGGGAATGACTGAGGACTGAGGAGGTCACACAGCTGCAATGCTTTGGACACACTGTACATCTGCAGAGACCCTTCAGAGATGCACACATGGACACTCACACAGGATGGAACATTGGCTTCCAACAGGTTTAGTACTGGATGTCTCCAGCAACCCTGTTCATATTTGTAATGCCCCCTTAGGAATTCATATAAATTCATTTGTAACATTGTGTTAGTACCAGCAATTGCACTGGGCAGCTGTAAATTCCTGTGTTTGAGTTTACTGTAGTTAAAACATGGCCAAATACAACGTGATGAACTCTGATAATAATTAAAAAACATCCCCTTGGATATGTTTAAATCCTGCTTTAAATCAAATATAACAAAATTCACACCTGGAAACACAAGTGCACTCAAACTTTAGGCATGCAATAGTTCCACGTTTATCAGCAGGACTATTCATATATATTTATATATATCTATATATAATTAAATACTTTAAATGCTGTAGAGGATGGGGACCAAAGCATGTCACAAGAGCAACTCTAATTAAGGTTAAACATGACAGACTGGATTACTTTGAAGGATTCTGGGTGAATCAAATATTGTTCAATGAAAAAGAAATGAAAGGAAACAGAAAACCATGTGCAGTTAATGCCACAAACAGAGCAAACCAGACAGAAAACGTTCTTGCAGAAGCCTTTCATTAGAAAGGGCACAGGTTAAGTCACACACAGAAATTAAAACGTGTTCTGTTCCAGCTATACAACTTAGCAGGAATACTAAGGTTTTACTACTCTTGAAAATTTGGAAAAGACAGAGCCATTTTTTAGGAATGGTTTGATGTTTAGAAATTAAGAACAACAACAAAAAAAACCAATCAAAACACGAAGAAGGAAAAAGGTTTAATAAAAGGTTTAATAGCACTCACAAGCATGCCAGAAACTCCAATATAAACTACCTTAAAGATCTGCAAACCATGCACAGGTCACCACTTACAATTAAAGGAAAGTAGCGTTAGAGAAGTGAAAATTAGTAATTTTTAGAATGCTGCTATAAAATAGCCAGAGATTCGAGTCAGCATGTGAAATCTCCATCTGAGTAATTATTTTATTAGGTGAAATACTCAAATTAGCATTTCTCAGAGACTTCATCAGGGACATAGGGATGAGCGAAGGAAAAGGCAATGAAGTTTACAGAAAGTCACCATTTTGCAATCATTGTTTATTATGCTAAACTTCAGCAAATTCCATTTTATCCCCCTCCCAAAAATCCAAACATTAATTAGAATGAAAGGCTCTCTGTATTCTCACCTCCCTTGTTATTAATGTTCAATACCAGAGGAAAAAAAACTGGCAAAGTTGTAACTTGTTCAGAGTTACACCAGATAACCCTGAACTCCAGCTGGACACAGGAACTCAGCACACTGGGAGTTAATACTACAAGAGTATGAAATGAATCTCATGATATTTGGGGGTTTTCTTAAAGTTTTTTTTCTCCAGGCATCATGTTGTTATGTGAGCATCGATTAAAGTATAAACTAACATCCTTCAAGCACTGTGGAGAGAAATTTGAAAATATACTGCATTTATACTTCAGTTTTTAAGCCAATCTCAGTTTCTGCAGACTGGATTCACTTCTAAAGTTCTTTAAGTTGGCAACAAGATCTGAGGTAAATTAACTCTGTGGTAGAAATATAAACCCAGGACACCAAGTTTGGGATTTGCACTCATTACGAGGGAGGGAGGGAGTGCATGGATCGAAGCAATGGGGAAAGAAGGAAAAAAGGTGAGAAAATTCTCAATTATTTCCCCTATGTACCTCCCTTTCTCATTCCTTAGATAAATTTGTGAGAAAATACACATGGTCTCATAATGAGAAGCCATAAAAAAGAAGAACCCACGCCATGATTTAAAGGAAAAAATGTCTATACTGCAGACTCCAGTAATTTGAAGTGTGGTTGTCTATTCCTTCATTTTCCCTCTTCGCTGGTCACTACAGATTAGTTCTCCAGGGACAGAAGATGCAATGTGCATATTCACAGAAATATGCATTGTGTATATATATTTGATATGCCATTTATCACTATCAGTTAAACCTGCACAGAGGTTTCCTGCCTGGCAGTTCCTCTCAGTGGTTATTTTACTTTCTCTGCACACCTCTGTGGTCCGAGATGACCAGATGAACAATTGTAGCTGTAATTCCCTGGATATAAACTACAGCAGGCTGATGTCCACTGCAGGACAAACTGGCTGCATCTCAGTCCACAAGGTACAGATGTATCGTTTGCTAAGGAGAACACAGCTAAGAAATTACTCTTTAAATTTGCATATTTAAAAGTAAGGAACTGGGGGGCTTCCTCTTCCATAGCATAATGACAATGTGTTATGTTGCTGTAGTTGATTAATTTGGTGCCCCAAACAGCACAGTTTGAAGGCGTTTCCAGAAAAGATGCAGAGCTTAAATGAAAGGTTTTTAAACATATTCCCATTTTATCTTGCTTTGAAGACCAGTGCTCAGTACTAAAGCATTTTAAGGTGTATTTCCTTGTTCTAGGACTCACTGGCAACCTCACTATCCTTCTTTTCTCCAACTCCATTCCCTCAAGCAGGGAATAAGTAGGAAGCAGGCTGGGATCTGTAGTAGGACCCAAGTGATGGCAGCTCTCTTTTGAGCCAGCAGAAAAGCTCCAGTTAATACGATGTTAGCTGCTATTTTTAAAATTGGAAATGAGGTTAAGAATGGTTTGAAGTCATATCAGCCCTGACTAAGGCTGTCACATTGAAACAGGATGCCATGGATTCCGGAAGAGACGTTACTAGACAGAAGTCATCTGTCTTCAAATACAGACTTTCCCACTTTAAGAAAACATACCCCCCAGAGGCCACTGGAAATGGAAGATGACAAGCTTTTATAACTGATGCTTACAAACTACTCAGTTTAGAATAAATGATACTTCCTTTCCAAACAAAACAAAACAAAACCAAAAAGGAGAGAAGGATTGTTTTGGAGGAGTTCTATCAAGGAAAGGGCATATGAAATCAAGTCTGCTGCAATTATTCAATCATTGGAACATATCCAAACAAGAGGAAAACGATTTGCACGATAAAACTGGCATTCTTAACTGTGATTCATGTCTAGAATGGCAGGATAATCAGCAAAGGGACGCTTGTTAGTGAGGTGCGTCGCCAGCCCACGCCTCTTACCTGTCATTGTACACTGGTAGTGAGAAACCACTGTTGGGGTGAAGGCTAAAAAAGAAAAAATTAGGGAAAGCAAACTGAATAAAACAAATGTGTGTACATATATTTGTGTGTAAATATTTCTACATAGATACTGTGCGTGTACCATGAAAGCACAGGTGTGTAAGTAAGCTGGCACGATCTATTAAAAAATAAAAAAAAAAAAATCACACACAAGGGTGGCATTTCACGTGAGGGGAACAGATTTATTGCCTGTATCACGTAAACAAGCCTAAAGGAGCAGACTTTACATTCTCTACCTAATACAGATCTGACTCTTATAATTATGCAAGTTTTGCAGGATTAATGTTAGATTTTTTTTTTTGCAATTAAAAATACAGTATTTTGGCTACAATTAGGTGTGGTGCACGTGTTCAACCCACAGTCTGACTCCTGCAGAGCAGGAACTAACATCTCTTTCCCACGGCCTGCACTACTCTCTCTAAAGAGCTCTTTCTTCCCCTTACTGTTTTTTGCCACTGACAAATGGGAGGGACAGGTATGATTAAAAACAGAAGCAAGAAATTCAGGCAGGAAAACCAAACCTTGTAATTTCCAAGCTTTTCGTTGTTCTTCTTTGGCAATTTGTTCCATGTCTTTGTCGTATATGTAATCTTGACACATAAAGCAGTAAATACCCCCATACAAAAGGTCTATGGCTGCAAAACAGAAGGGAAGTTGGGGAGGAGGAAAAAAGATGTGAGTTCATAAACCAGAAGGTATTTTAAAGCAGGCTTCCAAGTCAGGCACTCTTTCTTCTATGCAGTCCACAAAAGAAAAATCTGTACCTCAGANGAAACCCAAAAAAAAAAAAAGGAAAAAAAAAAAAAAAAAAAAAAAAGAGAACAACACAGCAATTTTCCCAGTTTCACTGTGAGTTATTCAGTTGCTTCTGGCACAGCAAGAAAACTACAGGACAACAGAGCATCAGTTGCCTTGAAGCCGTTTGTATTTCACAATCTACCTTTCAAACACCTAAGTTACCAAGAGGCATCAAGACAGTGACTGACTACAACACACAAAGAACCAGTCCTGTAGGATTTGATATCTAAGTTTGAACTGTCTTTTCCTAAGAGGTCAGTAATTTCTCTTTAAAGCCATTAAAATAATTAGAAAGCACCTATTTAAAAACCAAGCAAAGGCTCAAACAGAAGACAGCACTGCAAACTCAAAGATACTTTGCAGGGGAATGGTGTTTCAGAGTAGTTTATTCCACAGGTTACTTCTGTCTCAACCGTTTCACACACCCTTTAAGAACAAATAAATGAACACTGACCAATGTTTAAAATATTTTTCTTGCACAACCCTAAACAAAGAAAGACAAGAAACAAAATAAATCACCTAATCATTTTACTTCAACATATACCATGGAAAAAGTGCAAAGTAATCACAGCAAAGTGCTGTGTTTCAGTACACAGATATGGAAAAAACCTCACAGAGGAAAGTTAAAAATCAGTGGGAACTAAAAAATCCTTAGCCACCTACTAAAACACAATCTGCACCAGCAAACAGCTGAGAAACCCATGACTCTTCTCCCTCAAGTGTAGAGCTTTCATTTATTTTGTTTTCAAATTCCTTCTATTTCCAGATAAATAGCATTATTAGAATAGTCTTACTACAGTGGAAACTTGTTTCAAACACAGGAAACCATTACCACATTAGGTGGCCTGCAGAAACAGCACTGAATTACTCTGCACTGCTAAATAAGCCAAACCACATGCCATGTAGCAGGAATTCTGCCGTGGATCTCGGCAGGAAAACACAGGTGAAGTCTCTGTGCTGCCCCCTTAGTGGGGCAGTGCTCGTGGTGAGGTTTCTGGTAAAGTTCCTTTCTAACCACTTCTCCTCCATCCTTCACAGCCTCTCTAACCCCTCACAACCTGCTGCCCCTCTCCTTTAGTCCTGTGCAACCTGGGTTTTTTCCATCTTCTCCTCTTTTACAATCACTTTTTCCACGACTATGTCAAATTGTTTGTTACTTCTCCTATTATGCAATAAATAACCATTACTTTAAACAGTTTTTCATCTTGTTGATGTGCTTCATTCTTTTGTTTTGCCTGTTTGGACCACACTCAGTTCCTGGAAGAGGGTAAGGACTGTTTGTGTTACCTCATGTCAAGTCACAAACCCAGAATCTTCATTATCTTGTGTAATGTCCCAACACCAGGATTGTCACCCTTATGCCCAGAGGGCTGAATAAACTCCTTTAGCTGAATATCCCAAAAGGAGACAAGACTGAGCTATGGCAGAGATCAGTAACAAAGCACTGTGCCACTGGGGAGGTGATATATCACAAGCTACAGAGTATTAAGAGTTCTACAATATTTACTCCGTTATTTCTTGCATTACCAGTTCTGCACAGTCTTCTACAAAAATCTGTTGAAAATCCAAAGTATTGGTCTTAAAACACAAAATCAAATGTTGTTCTCCACATATTTTTTCAAAAGATCCCACAAACAGACTCTCTCTCCTCCAAATAATAGAACAGGGCAGAGTATTGAATAGGACTCTGTGAGCACTAATAGTTTCAATCTACCATGAGAAGAATGTGTAGGCATGGCTGTGCTCTGGGGATTCCTTACTTTTCCTTTCTTCCTGGATCTACATGCCTGAGCAATGAAATAGAGATGTCAAAATTTAAACCAACAAGAGATCACCTCCCACAAAGCACTTGTACAGAACAGAAGGAATTTCTGGTGCAAAGAACCAGAAAGTTTGACAGAAACACTGGCGGAGCTAAAGCCGTAATTGCCCAGCGCCTGATGAAGGACTCTTGAGGAAATATCCTCTCTCCAGCATACTTACGGGAACAATACAGTTCTACATGTGCCAACACTTCCAATGTCTTTTTAATGACTCCAAGGGCTTTTGGACAAATTACCTCAAGCACCAGTGACAAGGCAGCCACACAGGCCTGGCCACAGCACGGAGGACGCGCAGGAGTTTCTCATGGAGACACAGCACGGCTGCTCAGGAAAAGAGTCCACTTGGAAAGTTTGGAAGTTAATTGTTTCAGGTTAGTAGAATTTGATTTTTACCCTTGAAATACAGTTAAACTTTCTTATGCCAGTCGTCTTGAGGTGAAGAAGAATGGAGGAATCATTGTAAGGACTGTCTTCCTGACAGAAACTCTTCCCGAGCCAGCAATTCCTTAGCACTGACTGAAGTTACACCACACCAAAGGGACAAAGTACACACAAAACTTTCTCCCTCAAAGGACTTGGGGGGGAAAGAAACAAATTTCACCTCATTGTTAGCACCCAGTTAAACGTTTTTTGTTTTAAACTCAATTGCCATGAAGCTTTATACCAAACTGAAACACCTGGCTAGAAAATGCCATAAAAAACCACTATGACAGTAAAGCACAAGAATGCACATGTAACAAATCTCACCATTGGTGGTGGTATTGGGATCACAAAACTAACAAAAAGGCCTCAAATTCATAAAAAGTTTGGAAACTACCAACCTAGAAATAATGCCCAGATGTTTCAGATTAACCCACTGCCAACTCTGGCATGATGCCCCACATTCCTCACAGTGAACATCTCTTTTAGGAAGCTCCTCCAGAAGGGCTGCTACTCCCACCTTCCAGGACCTGCCTTTTCTAGCACTACCACAACCCCTCTCTCAGGAAGGTACAGGGGGGATGAAATCAGTGAACTTCCACTCAGTTTTAGCTTAATACAAATACAGAATTTATTACCGTGGAAAAATAGAATACACATCCAGTAGAAATCTACTTTTTTCTTTCACAAGGGACAACCAAGAGAAATTTAAAAGACTCACAGTGTCATCTTATTATATTTGATCAACCTAGATTCCTGTTTTAGGAATTCAAAATACCTACGTGGGGATCCCAGGCAAATTAATTTAAGAATGAAAAGACCTCTTGGAATGTAACGTTTTTCTTTGCTTTTATACCTTCTATGCTGACAACAGGCTGCCCTTCCTTTAAAGTCCGATCTCCTCGTAACCCTTCACATGCAAAATTCTAAGCAGCTGCAACACAAGAGGAAAATGAAAATATCTTGAATTTTTCATTTAAAAATAAAACTATCAGTCTGGAGAAACAAGGAGGCAGCACAGATGATGCAGGAACAAGACCAACTTTATCTGCTAGTGCAAGTAATGTTAAATTTTGTAACAACAGCTCAGGGGTGGAAGTTTAAATCTGGCAGCAAAAAGTCTTCAGACTCTCCATATGGGAGTCAGGTAAAGTGTTTTATTCAAGTCCAAGTGCTTTACTTTGTCAACTATATCCACTGATATTGTTGTGAAAATGTTAAAGAGACCAGAGATGACGGGAACACAAAAGCAGGGAAGTGTGGCACATCCAGAGTCTGCATGTGAATGTCTCATTCAGGTAAAAAACCTGGATGTTCAGTTTTTGAAAGGCCCAGGTGAACAGAACTGACTTTGCTCAGCTGAAAATGGGATACTTCACCATAATATTTCATAGCATTTATCAGACACAAGGTATTTGTGAATCATGTTTTGGTATCATCTCCCTTGGATCACTGCGTGCACTCAAGCAGAAAAAAAACATCCAGCAAAAACTCAGAATTCAGGTCAGTTTTCACCTGTATTGAAATTAATTCCATTGTGAATTTCTGTGACTCAGTCTTGGCATATGATCAACCTCAAATCAACACACACTGTGTTCTGTGCAAGTCACCTACATTTTGCTCAATTTCCGTAACAAAGGAGGCTAAACTGGCAATTCTTTTAGACCATTTTAAGCCAACATCCGAAGCTAATTCATGTTCCCTGATTTCTCACCTTAAGTGTTAATCATTAAACCCATTCCAGATAATTGGCTCAGGTTCCCAAGAAGTGATTTGCTAAACTTCAGCCAGTTCTCCACTGGGTCTTGTTTCTGATCTATCAACAGAAACCAGGATTCTGATTGCATTCCTCCCAATGTCCTGGCACCTGGAATCTGCACCACAGGTCAAAATTCCTGAACTGATAACAAGGGAGGAAAAGTGTCTAGTCCTGCTAAATGGTGATCCAGCAGAATTGCAGGTATTTACTGTCAGGGAGAAAAAAAACCCCAAACCACCCAAACAAAAACAGCCCCCAAACTTCCTTTTGTTGCCAAAAATGCAGCCTCACATACCGAATCTTTTAATCCACATTAAAAATGATGGCCACAGTAAAGCATTATCCTTCCCTCTCACATTCAGCATCTTCTCCTAATACTTGAGATAAAACCATTCTATTCTTTAAGTACTACTTTTTCTTCTTAAACCAGGAGCCAACAGGTAAGAAGCATTTTTGTGGCTTTGAAGTTGCCAAGATGCCTCTATTGACCCCATATGGCTCTAGAATTTTAATGTTTAAATTTGATTTGCCTGCAATCCTAACATGGCAAGCACCCAATACTATCCTGCAAACCACTTAACACCAGAAGCCAAATGGGCAGTCCCTGTGCCTCTTGCCTCTGTGATGGTTTAGAGTGTCATCCTATAACTCCATATGAATTCAAGCCAGGAAACATAAGATGAAGGAAAAACATCCTAGTATCCCTATGGAATCTAGATAGCAAATATGCTTTTAACTGTTAATTTAGAGGAACCACAGTGTGTGAAACCATTTTATGTTAAGTTGTTATAAGCAGAATATTAACTCCAGCTCCTTGACCTCATTCAGAAATAAATATATTATACACAACCACTACCTACAGATGTGTGCATGCCCCCACTATCCTGCACAGGAGGCTGTAACATTCCTATGTTTAAGCTGCCCTATTATAAAATATGTTTTGCCTTTTGTCAGTCTTTTCCCTGCCCTCCTCTGACCCTACAACCTTCCACAGTTCCCCTGTTTGCAGCAAACCTTTGAAAACTGAAAAGAATTAAATCCTGCTACAGCACCTCTTTGTGATCCCAAAAATATTATTCAGGTTTGAAGGAGAGAAACTGTTAAACACTCCCTTATTTAATCTTGCTGGTGTTTTCCAGAAATCTGGGGGCAGAACCCCCAAATTACAATCACCAAGTTTTGAGCTGCTCCACATGATGTGATATAAACTGCTTACACTCATCTGCATATTCTCATCTGATCAGGAGTGGAGACTCGCCTCAAAACCACTATTTTCAGTAAAAGCAGTAGGAAGACCCAGAACTGCACAGTAGTTTGGAGCTGGGTCTAAGGCAAGCAGGTCCATCCAGAGCTGGCAAGACACAGGTAATATTCTGGAAGTTGGCTTTCTGAGGGCTAAGAATATTCCAGGTGTACAGAGAACTCTTCAGGAGTCCTTTCTGATACTAAAAGGAGCTTTTGAGGGATGACTAGCAGGAGCTCATCACTACCTGCACTTAGCAGAGCATCTCCCAGCAGAAGACACTTCCAAAGAACAATCCTACCGACTCCTTATGAGTTCAGTGTGGCTCCAACTCTGAGTTAAGGCACAGGAATGACATGCTAGAATGTGGATTTCCCTGCAATACTTTGCACAACACATCCCAGAGTAGCAGATAATGTTATTGGGAATACTGGAAGTTCAAACCATACCCTGCAACCAACTTGTGTATCCAAAATGCTTTCCTCCTTTTCTGCCTCTTCCAATCAATGCTATTCCAGTTGGCATCTCAAGGATATTATGTTGAAGTACAGTATTTTGTACCTTCTGCTATCAAGTGTCACTTTTACTGTTGTAATCAGCGAGGTTCTTTAAATCACAGGGCTACCCAGCTCTCATCGGTACAGGTAGCACCTCTGAACTTTGTGACATCAGGAATTTCACACACAGACATAATTCCTTCTCAATTATTAGAACATAGCAGTAAACCAGGACGGGTTCTGCTAGTGAAGTCTTTGTGTTCTACACACTCTGCTTTCAGTTCATTCATTCTCCCTTTACCCTGCTTCTTATGCACCACAATTCTTATATTAATCCCTGTCACTTCTACCTCAAGCAGTAATTTCCAAGGGGGCAAAATGTCAAATTCTTCACTTGATCCAGACAAGTCAGGTCCAGTGTATTTTTTTTTTCTACAAAAATCAGTTATGTTATCAAAAAAACACAAACTAGTGTGACACAATCCATCTCTGACAGAACTACAAAACACTGCCTGTGTGCTGTTTTCCATTCACCTTCATCTCCTCAACAGACTTCTCCACACCAGCACCAAGTAAAGCATTAGAAATCAAATCAAGAGGCTGGTAAAATGCCCAGATGACCTTTCCTACCCCTTTCTGAGCCTGGTGAACGGAAAAACCAAACTGCTACTCCAGCACTGCAATAAACTGTGCTGGGAGCAGCTTTAATTGCCCCTCCCACATAGGATGTAATGAAAATCTTTGCTGTTTAAAAAAGAACTAGCAGAATCAACGCTACAGTCAATACCTTCCAACTCAAATGAAAATTAAACAACTTTTACTGTCATTCCTTTACAGAAGTGTTCTGTTTCTACATATTAAATTTCAACAGACAGGTATGTACTTACAGCAGTAACCAGAAATTTTTCCTTTTACCAACTTCAGTATAGAACCCAGCTTTCTGTTATGGTTCCTCTGAATCAGATGAAAAAAATTAGCTATTTGTTTTCTAGAGGAAGTAGAAGCTTTTCAAATTGTACCAAAAAATCCTCAACTTAATCTATGAGCATTATTATTAGACTTACCCACCCAGTTCCTCTGACCACAAATGTATTTATTGGACTGAATTTTACATCAGTATATACTTAAGAGAAAACAGCTCCTTCACAAACAGTTTGTGATCTAATAAATAATGAATGTACTGTAACAGGACTAATTCCATAATGAACTGTTTGCCAGTGTCCTTAGAAATGGAATAATAGTTCAGTCTTCCAACTATTTCTTGTTTAGACTTTAAAGCGCTGAACCTCAGTCCTGTTAATTCACCTCCCTCTATTCTTGAACTCCAGAATGAGGCCTTAGAGTGGATCAAGACTTCACCCAAAACGAGCATCAGGTGGTGTTTCAGAGACACTGTTCATGTGTAAAAAGAGCATCTCTAACAGAGAGAAGAAGAGCATGGAGATACGTGAGCTGGCTCCTCACCAGGAATTTAAACAGCTCTGTACAGAGCTTTGATACCGTAACTGAACTAATCTAACTCAGAATGGACATCTGTAACAGACTTCCCTAAGCCTTATACTAGTGATTTTTCTTGCAGCTAAGAGCGTGTGTGTGTGTTAAAAAAACCTCCCTTATGTAATAGAAAATATTCACTCAGAGAGAATACTAAAACTTCATTTGGTGTCTGCCCAGGATTTTTCAGTCCCAATCAGGAAACTGATGAATTAATCACTGCTATGGTTTTGAGATGAACTTTATAGCACCATCCTCTCTTCTCTTTTAGAGCTACTGCTCACAGTCATCTTCCAGCTCCTGCTACTCTGCGACTAAGTTACTGTGTATTTTACTTCATTGAGAAGCTATAGAAAAGATAAGGAAGAGACCATCAATTTTTACAAGGACAGAAACCACCAGCAGATTCCCCAGGTGCTG
The DNA here is from genome assembly GCA_013400975.1 of Atrichornis clamosus. Lineage (NCBI taxonomy): Eukaryota > Metazoa > Chordata > Aves > Passeriformes > Menuridae > Atrichornis > Atrichornis clamosus. Next base: position 74,708 of record WBMZ01008497.1, on the reverse strand, counting down.
AACCTGATTTGGAAGGATTACTTAGGAAGATGACAGAGTATATACAGAATAATCAAAAAAAGCTCCAGAAGGATTTCAAGTTACTTAGCAAATAGGCAATAGCACCAAGAGGGAAACTCCAATCGTTACTGCTAAGAAGACAGACAAATAACAATTACCATTCAGAAAAGAAGTTTTGGAGTCACTGAGTTTAACTCCCAAGTAATAATATCAGCTCAGTGTTGAACAGCATATTAAGAAGCACAAAATAGAAGTCACGGAAGCATTAACTAAGAATAAAAGTCATTAGAATAGCAAACTGTCTTAATCCAGAGCTGTCACCACAGATGGACACATGAGAACTGGAAAAGTGAAGTCTGATGAGGATGTTGAGAATCATACAAGAGTTTCAATATGAAAAGTTAAAAATAGTTCAGGTTCCTACAGGTGGGGAAAAAGAAACATCCAACAAGATCAAAATTATGAAGAATCCTAGAAGAGATCAGTAAGGACTTTTCTCTCACCATTTCACAACTCCTCACAAAAGGGACACAGAGCCCAGTGGGAACATCAGCCTGTCCTGGAGATTGACTGAGAGACTGTGCAATGCAGAGATTTTAAAGAGCAGCTCCTGTAGTTGGATCTTACCTCACCTACCTGTCACCCACATCCACAACTCAAGGAATACATTAAATTAAGTACAGTATTATTAATATACATTGAACAGGGAAGCAGATGCACACAGGTATCACTGTAAGGTCAGAGTGTGAGTGCCTCATTTAGATTGTTAGGGAGGTAGAGATAACAAGGGATGTATTTAAAAGCACTCTGGATTATGATGCTGAAGCCTTCTGAAACACACAGCAGTGAGCTGCAAACACATCCCTTCCATGCTCAGACAGCTGTTACAGCTGAAATCCATGATATTCCTTACAACTGTGATTAAGTGTGCAGCTCCTGCCTGTCTCCATGGAGACTGATGTTGGCTCAGCAAAAAGTCACCAAGTGCTTTAAAATAATTCCTCTTCGTTTTGAAATTTCAAAGCACTTAACTTGTTTTTGACTATCAGATGTTATTTTCCCAACTAAAACTGCAGCAGGAAAAGCAACCAAAAGCACTAGTAAAACTACAAAAATATTTTTAAAGCTCGTTTCACATGCAGCTGGAAATTAAACACCCAAACATACATTGAAAAAAAAAAAAAACCAGGAGAAAGGAATCTCCAGAACCAGAAATCAAGCAGTCACTTGCACTATCTTAACATTATGGGTATTTGTGGCCCAAGTAATTTATATTTAGATGCAAAAGAATCCTTTTTGGGATGATACAATATTGTATTCCATATTCTGGCTTGTGTAATTAACTCTTGCCCTTTTTATCTAAAGGGTATTCCTTTTGGGAAGTACCTTATCTGACACAGCATTAATTGTCTAGTGCCATGACAATAACTACAACAGTCCTTAACCAAGACTATCTTCACAGAATCTCCCTCCTCCATCCAGTTTTGGTTTTACTTTAAGGAAACAGAGAAGATAATTCACTATAGCAGACAACTGCAAATTCTACCTTGCACAAAAAATAAGTTCTTCCCAAGTGCATAAACAGCAGCTAAGAACATATGCAAGTATAAAGCTTCTTTAAAATGTTCTCCATAAATACCGTAAGTTTAGTGGTAAAAATATTACAGTACTTACAAAGTGTCCACAGATAAACAGGTAATTACTGTTGACAATCTCAATTTAGCACAGTGTTTTTAAAACCTTAAATCGGGCCATCAACTTATATTAGCACAAAAGGTTGTTTTATATATATATGAAAATATATATACACACACACCCTTTACCAGCAATCCTTTGAGTTTACCTTGAGTGATTTGCACTTCTGCATTGGTAAAGATTTCAAAATACTTCCATCTAATGAATTGACTTTCAAAGCTCTTTGAGACTACACTCTGCAAAGAACAATTAAAAGATGTCACACAGGGCTGGTGTGGTGTTTTGAGTTTTCAAAGAACAGCTGAAGTTGGCAGGGACCTCTGAGGTCACCTCATCCAACCCCTGCTCCAGCAGAGCCATCCAGAGGATGTCCAGACAGAATCCCAATATATTCAGGGACAAACGATCCACAGCCTCTCCGGGCAACTTCTTCCAGTCCTTGGTCACCCTCGTAGGAAAAATGTGTTGTGTGATGATCAGACAGAACCTCCTGTATTTCACTTTGTCCTCCCTGCCTCTTGTACAGTCACTGGGCACCCCTGAAAAGAGCCCAACCCCTTTTATAACCATTCTTTCAGATACTTGTACCCACCCAGGAGGCTCCCCTGAGCCACCTCTCCTGTGAGCTGAACAGTCCCAGTGCTCTCAGCCATTCCACCATGGAATTTTCAGTACTATTTTCCAGTATTCTATTTTTCAAGACACTTACAAACTCAAACTATACCACTACTGAGCCTAATTTTTTTTCTGTCTTGACACATATGGAGGAAGAAACTATAACGATCTGCTGGTTTAAATCATCTTTTCCATAAATAGTAAACTTACACACCCATTCCTTAAGCACAGGAGTACACAGCACTGTTGGCCTTCTGGAGCATTTCTGTCTTCGTGAAAAATAAAGACAGTTTGTTCCATAAGCACTCAGGATAAATTAAATTAGGAATAGTGACCACACTGGTCAAGAGAAAATTTATGCCATGAAATAAATGCCTTTTTTCCTGTTTCTTGTATCACTCCACCAAGAATATATTTTAATTTGAAGAAAAATTATACCCATTTTAACACAGAATTTTAATATAGAATACAGATCAGGATTTTGCACTGTAACTCTAAAATGTTCTGAACTATAGGCAATAGATAATTTAAACCAAAACTGAATGCTTTTAGTTTTGAACATGATGAAGCACCAAAACTAACAGAACAGAAGAACATGGCAATTTACCATCATTTTTTGAGGTGGTTGAGGGAAGGATACTCCGTATCAATAAAACTGTTTTCTCATTAGTTAGGTTTTGATCCCACTAGAAACAAGAAGCCAATACAGAAAAACGAAGAAAAAACCCCAAACCCCAAAACTTCAGCAGTTTAAATAATTCTGATTAGTCTTCTTTGTTATAGGAATGATGGTTTTTTCCTCAGCAAGGAAAAAACTGAACATGACCTCCTGAAAAAAAAGTTTACTGAAATAAATGTTCTAGTTCCAGGCACCAAACCCACCATTTTTAACACTTAGGAAAAAGCCCCAAAGCTCTGCCTCCTCACATTTTTATATATGACATTAATTCATAAATACCAAGATACTAAACAAATTATAAGTTGTGAACACAAACTTAACAGCGATGCAACGGAAGTTTAAGCACCAAGTTTAGAATAACGCCACTAAAGTCACCCAAACCACGAATAAAATTATCTCCCTGCCTAATAAGGTGGCTACAAGGAAATATCACTTTACTGGCCCAGAATGGAAGGGACAACACAGTTACAAGAACCATTACGATGAGAACTTACCTAAATTGTGTCGCTTTGTCTTCGCGTGCTCGTGAATATGTTTCTTTGTAAAACAGCCAAAGAAGACACAGTAGAGGCAAGAGTGGAGTCTGTTCAGGTGGGCACCACACATATGACAAATGCACGACTTTGCCTGAAAGAGCAAAACAGACACAGAACGTGAGTGACAGAAACACAACCCCAAGTCCAGGAACCAAAAGCAGCTCTCACTGCCACTTTTCCTTTTCACTCAGTGCCTTTGGAATGCTGCAGACCAGCAGGGAAACAGTTCTGTCCCCACGTGACAAAACCACTAATTGGACAGAACAGAGAAAACTCTTCCATTTGTCCAACAGATTTCCAAGTCCTGTTAGGGCGCAAGTCTCAATACTCGGATGAACACCAGAATCCAGGGAAAGCAGGTGCTCAGCAGGGAGGTAAGAGGGGTGAAGAGGCAGGAGTTTGGGTGGTAGGACCACAGCAAGAATTCCACTTCTTCATAGCACTGACCTCCTTGATCCACTCAAAAGCTGTAATATAACTTGAACATTAAAGTATTTGTGGGTATATGATATTTCATTTCTCTGCTGAGAGTTTCTGCCAGACTCCCTCATTAGATTTCTCTGTATTAGTTCACAAAACAGTGGCACAATATCAAATCCATACCAGTCAGAGCTACAGAAGCTGTCTCTGCCGTTCTGAGACTGGCTTTGAACCAGGAGCAGAAAGCTACTACTCCCCAGAACAACCCAGAATGGGGAGGTGTGAGGAAAATTGCTGTGATTCATTGGAAATTAATAAGCACGAACACCTCATGACAGTCCCTGAAAACAACACATTTTAACAAGCAGGCCTTGAGGACAAAAAAAAAAAAAAATCATTGAAAGGTTAAATAGACTTTTTGACTCTTAATCATATTTGAAGCACTCGAAGCCAACAGCACCCAAACACATCCCTTAGCATTAAATTCAAGTACCTAAATACATTTTTTTTTTTTAAATGACTCTGTCTAGTAAGCGCCTTAAGAGAGTTTGAAAGAAAATCTTTTGCTCAACCACATTGATAGCAATTTAGGTCCAATACCACCTGACTGGAAGTTAGACAGGAGAAATTTCATACAGTAACTTTTCATTTCAGACAGAACTAACTGCATTCAGACATATGTTTGGGGACAACTGAACTTCTGTAACAGCTCAGAGCTACAAAGAACACTTAGAGAGGTATGTCTGGCTTTATAGACTAATCTGAAAATACTGTGTCTTTGCTTGCCAATACAGGAGCACCCTTTTCTCTTCATATTAAAAAAAAGTAAGAATTTGGTTTACTAAAATCAAAGTAGTGCGTTTCATCAAAAACAACCCACAAAGTTCTTCAGTAATATTTGCCCAGTCTGCCACGACTTAAAATTACTGCTGAATAAATGAGGCATAATCTTGTTCTCTAGTCTGGCATTTTTCTCTCAGAATACTTCTGGCTTTTTAAAAAAACCATCAAAGCAGCTTGCAATATGTTGCACCATGTAATTTATTTTCAAGCTTCTACAAATTAAGACTTAAATCCTGAATCTCACATGTTGTGTATTCAAAGTTCTCTTAAGTTGTTAGGGGAAAATGTTGAATCGAACTCGACACACCTACAGAAAGAAATATTTTAAAAGTTGGGCCAAAAAAAATTCACCACCACCAGCACAATTTCCATCTTTAGAAAAATGCTGCAGAACTGTCAAACTGTTGCCTAACGGCTGCTCTTTGGCTGTAAAAGCTAAATAGGATCAGCCTATCTGTTAAGATTGCTGCTATGACAACAACTCCAGTAACCAGCTATTTTACTGAGCCAGCTAAAAATAAATCTTTTAGCATTAAATGTATTGTAAACAGATGACATAACAAGCATGTAAAAGCTGGTCATTTTAGGCTGAAAGGCAGAAAATTCGTATCTTAAAGAGTTTTTATTGCAATGAAAATTAAGATAAATTGAAGAATGTAAAAAAAATTTAGCGTAAGTTAAAAGAGAAGTTCAATCACTTCTTTAAAGAAAGCTATTTTATCCATATCCTCTCTTTGTTCAGTATAGCCCAAGATGGGTTTTTGAAAGTTGTAGGAAAACAAGGTTAAAAGACGAGAGAGTGCGGAAAGAAATCAATATCAGAAACCACAGTGGCGATTCTTAACCAGATTAGTGTCTCCTTTTCATCTGTCTGTGCTTTTAAACAATTTGCTAAGTTAAAACAAAGCTGCCACCCTCCCACCCCACCCCAAATAATCAAATTATTTTGTTTCATAATACTCCCACCCCTGCTCACATCTCTTGAGGCTACAGTCTAAGATGAAACAGAATACTGCAAATGAGTAATGAGAATAAGTCGGATCCATACAGTCACAAGCTTGCCTTAAAACAGGATTCAACTTTTTTTAAAAGCAAGTCAGGTCTTGCTTATGGTCTGGATGCTTTAGGGAAGTCAACCAGCATTTCGACCATGGAATCAACCTGTTACTTCTCCTTCTCCAAGATGCAAGAACATCCCTTCCTTATTCAAAACATAAAGGTAGAGTTTTCCTCCACACCCTCCCCCACTATTATTCTGCTCCCCCTTCATTTCATTCTACTCCTTACCTGCTTCTCTTCTGTGTTATGCTCATCCACAAGTAACCCACTCTCCATCTTTCACCCTATTCTCTCTTCCCACACACCCAGTCCCTCATTTTTACGTCCCAGCCAGTCTTCCTTCACTCCATACTGAACCTCTGTCTGTCCCCTTTATTTTTGCTCTGATATTCCAACAAACCACACACAGAAACCAGAAGAGGCCTTGAGTGTTTTCTTTCTGGAAGATTATAATCAGTTTTTTTAAATGAGAGAAAACTGGAAAGAATGATCCTGCACCATATAAATGGTGTATGTACAGAGTTACTGGTAGTTCTGACAGCATCAGGTATTCCAATTCCCTCTGCAGTGTTTCACTCTCTATTGATCTCCTTTACTTCTACCAGGGCTGTGGTAACTCACAGGCCCGAACCACCACAATGGTTTTGTATCCTCTTTAAAGGACGTTTAGCCCAGCAAATGAGGGTACAAACACAAGTGCACAACACACACAAAAAACTGGCTGTGATCACCTGTAAGACAAGTCAAGAGTCCACCTCTAAAACACTGCTCAGTGCTGTGAACAGTCATAGTATAAAATGAGCTAAAAAAGAAAGCAGCAGGCATCAGTAGGTCAAAAACTAGACTGCTGACACTCCAAATCTTCCCAAATTGTCAGAACAGCTTATTACTAGTTTACCATCCAACCATCAGAATAGCAGTGGAGAAAATGAACACGCCCCACTGATGTTCGGCCCTTGCACCTCTCTGTCCAACAGCTCCTGCTCTGCAGCCCTGGGCCAGCTCAGGCTACACCTAAAGCAACAAGGTCACACTGGGCAGGAGCACCAGTTCTTCTAAAAACCCACAAACCTGTTTCAACTTCATGTAATATTGGCTCCTCAAATTAAGGAAAAGCAATGGAAATAAACTATCCCTGCAAAGCCAACAGTGCAGGGAAAGCAAGAGGCATCCAGTGACCTGAGCTACTGCAAACTCTCCTTACGTATTTGCAGCTATTTTAGAAATAGCTTCAGAAGTTCAATTTTTATTTAACTACATATGAGTGGAAAACATCTTTTTAGAAGTTTTCCACTGTGGTACTTAGGAGTCCTGCCTCTTATGCTCACACTAAATATATCAAAGCACTTTCAGAACAGAGAGGTTTTTAGCTACAAGCTTGTAAGCCAAAGACCTCCTACCTTTCACAGTCTGCAAACCATATTCACCACAAAGGTACAGGGGAAAAGATGATCAAGGTAACACTAACAAGACAGTGGGAGGGCTGGGAGGTTAAAAGATCATAAGGAAGGTGTTGTCACCTTGCACATGTTCACAAGTAACTAAAAGAAGCAGATTCTTCAGGCAATCTTAAAGCAAACACACCAGTTAGGGATCCCTGGAAGTGTTTGATCAGGTAAAAATTCGTAGCATTAGGAAAGTAAAAGCTTTCCAAATCAAATCTATTTCTATTTCCCCGCCTTTCAACGTAAGTTTTTTTGTGTAAAACAGATATAATGTTTAGACACATCAGAAACAAAGGAAACTTCAATCTCAATCTACACAGATCAAGGTGTTTGTTAGGCAGCTCTAAACACGCCTACCTAGAGAATACAGGTGTGTGTGGGAAATTCTCCCTCCATGCCTAAGTTTGCCACCATAACCTGCTTTGTTCCCCAGGAGCAGTGTTTGTGCTCCAGAAGCTCTGCCAAACTATTCCTTACAAGGTTGTGCTTCAGAGCACTTGAAAGAAGGTGAAAGCAACACTTGTCCAGAGCCTTAGGAATCTGTGACAGTTCTATGATAAAACTCTTTCTTGAATTCTTAATCCTTTACAGACAAATGAACAGAAGCAGAGAGACTGATTTAAGGTTTGCAGCGTTAATTACCTTAACAGCAGAACAGGGGGAAAAAACCAAAAACCAAACCTAAACCAGAAAAATCAGAGACCTTAAACTGAAACTCTTCAGATATGAAATGAAAACACCCTCACTGGGCCACAGAACAAGATATTGAAAGAAAATTTAAACATTTCCTCACATATTCAGAGTTCCAGGCCTTAATATTCACGTTTTAGGAACAGTCAATTCTCTCTGGGAATTTTTACCTCTCCTATTCCCCTCGCTATGTTTAGATCACAGCCTGGACACAGAGTTTTATTTTTATTCTTATTCATTCATCTTGCAAACAATTCTCTTCCAGATCTAAAGTACCCACAGCAGCTCATGTTGAGTGATGAGCAGTGTGCTTCCCTTGGCCTATTTTTTGAAAGAAAAAAAGGACAGAATCACAAAAGGCCACGTAACCAACCACTGCTTCTTCCCTTGCAGAAGATGGAGACCCTATGGCTCTTCCAACAGTGTTGTTTCTTCTGCCTTGTGGGAAGAGCAAGCCAGATATTAAAGCACAGCCAAGAGAATTTATTGCTCTCGAGTACTCTCCACCTCAAGAGCAACAAATTTGGGTCAAATCTGCCTCACGACATTTCTATCACTCCTTAGTCTGTATCTGCTTCCAGACTCCCTGTTCTGTGTTCCTGACACCAGTCTGCCACAAATCCATCAGGCACCAGTACAGGGGCTGAGATATTTTAGAAATTTAAATAATTAAAACTTCAAAGCCATGTTCTTAGGTTTGAAGAAACAAAAAGAGAGAATTGATTCTACAGTTCTCCATGGTATGGCATATAAATCACTCCTCCACATGCTGATAGGATGATTCAGAGTTACTCTGAGTCAGTGCACTGCTCTGACACATCAGCCTTAAATAATTAAAAAATCAACTTAAGTATTGTTCACTCACTTCCTGCAACCTTATTTATGATACTGTCTGATTAGAAATGTCAATTATGTTTTTAAAAGAACATGCCATCAGTAATTGTAAATTTTATTTTCAGACCCACTGAGGTCAGGGGTACCAGTAAAGGTTTTATTTGTACAAGCAAAACTGCGCACTAGTTAGAGAATTTTCAAGTTTGGTAAGTGTTAGAAAAATCACAGGTAACTTCTTAAACTGGGTTATTCTAAATGTTTGTTTAGGCAGCAGCAAAACAAAAAAAAAGGCAGAGAGAAGATGTCTACACAGCACTTCCAGTCTGAACAGGACACTTGGCTCTGACCATCTGCTTCAAGTTTGAAGACAACAACATCACAATTTATAATTAAAGATTAAATGGCCTAAGTTGTTAAATAACATCACAGTTCTCAAACGGAGTGTAAATAAAAATATACCATTATGACCATGTGAGCAGCTTGCTGCTGATTCCAATCAGTTCTACTTCTGTCTGCAAGTGAAAAAACTGTGGAAGAGAAAAATGAAAGTACTGAACATGCTAGAAAGCAACTTGAGGAAACTTTTTTTCCTTTCATCTGATAGCGATTGTAAGTATGGACAATACTCAAAAGAAGTACAACACATTTTTCTGAATTAACTCTGAAATGAAGACATGTTCTTAAATGAGAACCATGTTTCAACCAATGGCCACCCAGGTTACAAAAACACTACTTTGGTTCAAGGACTCTCATCAAGAGAACACTGCAAGTCAATCTACAACCACATAACTTGGATGAATAATAATTGTATCTAGGGGCAAAACAGATATCTGAGTAGGCATCATTAATTCTACATACAGATTTTTTCCCAGCTCCTTATTCCAGCTCTCCTTATCCCTACTCCTCTTGGATGATGTATCATGCCAAGAGATGGCTATTAAATCATGACAATTGTTTTAACTTTTTGCATTTTTTGTTTTACACAAAATTTCGCAACAGGTACAAGGCTGAAATGAAACTTGGGAGGAAAAGAAGAGTTGCACAATTTAAAAGACAGCATGAGCCAGAGGAAAAAATAGGAGGATGCTCTAAAAATGTAATTTTGCTTTTCTTCTACATAGTCACAGTAGCGAAAAGTAGTACTTCAACAAGAACAAAACAGTTCTCTGGAATTCAAATCAACTGTGCTGAAATTGCTTCTTTGCCTCTCCTTTGGTAGGTGCTCATCCCCTTCACCAGCCTAAATGATTTCTCAAGTACTCTATAAAAGATGCATTTAAGAGCCTATTGTGTTTTTAAACCATTGAAATAATGGACCTTATTCAAATTAAATCACATGTCCTTCTATAGTAAGATTCTTTTAACAGTGGGAAGTCTATTCGCCCTGCGAAAACACATAAGCTTCTTAAGGTTCAAATGCATGGCTCTTTCCCTGGAGATATATATATATATATATATATATGTGTATGTATTTCATGGATACATTCTGTGTGTTGATTTTTATCTATTTCCTGCAATGCACCACTGCAGCAGCAAATTCCACATGAGAACAAGGGGCTTGCCAAGACCGCAGCAGTGGATGCTCAGATCGAGCACAAAATCTATTCCTTTACCTCACCATTCCCCCACGTCAGCAAATCGTGGAAATGTTTTTAAATGTCCTATTAGGTAACACATCGATCTCATCTGTGAGCACGTGACTTGGGAAGCAATTCAAGGAATAAGCTGAACAGCCAAACCTGCCTGATGCTATGCAGAGTCTTATTAAACCCTGCCCAGGCTGCAGAGATTACATTTTGCCCTGCGTAAAACTAAGAAATGGGATTCTTCATATCAAAACAGGAATGCTCATGGGAAGTCTGCCACAGTACTTCGATGGAAATACTCTAGATAGCATCCTTTCAGAAAGGAAAGAAAAAAAGAAACTTCAGGATACACAGGATCAAAGCCCTAACAAATCCTACAGGCTCATTTTGAAAAGCACACATATTCCAGCTATCTTTTCTTTGACTACTCTAAGATGTCCATAAAAATATGGGCACTTAATTAGTTCACATCAAAGTTAAAGCAATTCTGCCAGTAGGAAAGATGGATGGGATGATGCTACAGCACAGATTCTCCATGGTCTGACTTATTTTTGGGACAAATACTTGCAGCAAAAAAGACGATTAGTAGAAAATGAGCAGCAGTAGAGTGACACGGGGCATTTATTAGTGATTAATTGATCTTTCAGGTCCCTTCCAATCCATGATTTAAAAAACCCCAATGTCACACTGAATAGGGCAGATTCACCATTTATTTGTCAAGACTTGAGTACTTATACATGACATTTTTATATTCATTGTAGCAAAGCAAGTACAGAAATTAACTCCACTGCTTACAACTGCAGGTTTCAATGATAATTTAAAGGGCAAACCAGCCAAACTCTCTTCTTGCCATAAGAACACAACTTCCTGTCTTCTTCAGAGAAGATGAAGACAAGTTCTAGTCCCCTCACAGTGCCTGCATGAAAAGCCGTTAAAAAAAAAAAAAAAAATACAAGAGGTATACAGTACATTTGCTAGTTCTTTCAAAGACTGATCTGCCCAAAACACCACAAACCATTCCCAAGAAGTATATTTCCCCTTAAAAATATGCCAGAAAAATGTGGTGACACCAAAAACACCATTAATCCACCCACAAAATAGCCTTCATCATAGAACAAGTTCATCCCCTAAAATTACACAGCAAGTCTTTTGAAGAAAGTAAGACAGAACATTCACAGTGCCTTCACTAGAAGAAGCATAAAATTGCCCAAAATGTTGCCCAGAGAAGCTGTGGCGTCCCCATCTCTGGAAGTGTCCAAGGACAAGTTGGATGGGGCTTGGAGCAACCAGATCTCATGGAAGGTATCCTTGCCTGCGGCAGGGGGTGGATGAGTTTTAAGATCCCTTCCAACCCAAACCATTCCATGACTCTATGACTCTCTAATGAAAATCAAACTATAATGGACAAACTAGAAATTTTGCTTGTCTAGTTCCCCTTATGATTTTAAGAAATCAGCATCTGAGGACATATTTCTGTTCAGGAACACTCCAAGCCAACCTGCAACATTACTGCTGAGAACAGCCAGAGAATTAAAGCAAATTCTCAATATGCTTACACAGAACACATCTGATATCCAGTAAGCTGAAGCTTACTATTTCCTCATGCCTCAATACAAAGCAAATTAATAATTCATGTTACTGAGCTAAATAAGAGGTCTTTCATTCACTACAAAACTTTCATGCAAATTTGCAAACCTAAAGTTATGGAGATAAGACAAGGTGGTCAGAATTGCAATTCACCCTTCAGAAGACAAGATTTAGACAGGTGGATATTCCGAACTCTACAGACAGGCAGGTCAACAAAGAAAAAAACATTATTAAAGCAGTATGAACATAAAATATGTTCTGGAAGAGAAAAGGAGCTTAGATTTCTCATATTAAAACTGGTAAGATGAATGAAAGCATCTTCAAAAAACAGCTGGGAAATAAGCATTCTCATGACAGAGATTTACTCCTTTATCCATTTAAAGAGTTTGCAAATTGCTGCATGTCCCACAATAATAATCATTAATTACAAAGTATGTAGGACGATGGATTCCCAGCAAAGAGCTTCTGTCTTTTTCCATAGAATGTACAGCCAACTACGTTTTAACACTTTGTGATGTATTTAGAACATTAACTTGTTTTGCAAAATATGTGCATTTTACCCTCCTCCCAAAGGAATGAACTGGGAGGAGGGTGCTGATAAACTGTGACTGCCCCTCAAGATCAGGGCACAGGAAATTCTAGCTCCTGTAGTTAAGGAGGGCTTGGGGAAGGGGTGCTTCCCACGTAGAAAAATTTAGAATCGTGTCTTTGGAACCAAGAAGCAACAAAGAAGTCATCCAACCTGCTCCACTGATGTCAGGACTGTTAAAGCTACCACTGGGTTATTATGTATTTTAACAAGATTTTAGTTATATTGCTGAAAGCCTGCCCAGAGGAGTGTAGGATGACAACCTTGCAAAAGTTCTCAATTCTTTCCTCACTGCAGTTTGTTGATTAGATCTGAAGAGATCTTCTCATACCTGGGCTTTTTTTCCAGCAATATCCAAACACTCAACAACATTTAATTCGTTTTTTAATGTACCAATCATGAGTATTAAGTAAAAAATCTATATATTTCCCTCTCACAGCTGCCTCTAGGCCATATTAAAGTTCATATATTACTGTGACTGCTTAGTTCAGAAGACCTAAACAGACAAATTTTGATATGAGATTTTTAAATGGAATGCAGAGAAATTCATCCTGATATTTTGCATAGTCTATTCTGCAGATTACTAAAAGGAGTGCTACTGAGAAAGAAAGGTAGAGTTTATTTTTTTATTTAGTCACATGCAAAAGTTTACCCTTTTTTAATGGTGCAAATGCCATTATCTGTGTCTTTTGCAGGTGTCATCATCAGTAATTTTGACTCCAAAAATTTACCATGATTCTGATCAGTCACAGTTTAATAAACATGAGGCAAACCTGTAAGTGAATGGAGTTGACATCCAGGCCCTAAATCTGTCCACTGACATTTGTGTAAAGGGAAAATAAAAAAAGGTCTAGAGCTTCACTGCAATTCTTCAAAAAGCAGCAAGAAGAACCAGCAAACAGATTCAAAACCCTCACCCTGACCCAGCTCACACAGCTGCCTACAAGAACCAGGAAAACAGGACAGCATTTGCGTGCAGGTCAGATGCCACTAGGCCTGATAGCAAAGGGAGAAGTCCCCACACACAGCAGCTTTGAGCTATGTGAATTCACTACAAGAAAAACTTTGCCCTTACTTCAGTGAGAATAAATATCCAAACAGGGTTAACAAAGGTATTTTGTTGGTGGTGGTTTTATTATTCTTGTTATGGGTTTGATTTGTTGGGGTTTTTTTATTTCACTTCCAAGTAGCTGCTGCACCTTTTTGAAAGAACTCTGCTGGAACCTAAGAGCCAAGCAGGAAGTGGCAAGAGCTTTGCATATTTGACTAGCACTATATAAAAAATGTTCATATTCAGCATGAAGTCAGAACAAAAACATTATTTTCCACAAATTCATGAAAAACAAACTCACACAACAATCCAGTGTCATTGTTGTAGACTTGTAAACAGTGATTCATGAGTATTCTGAAACAGAATTTCTATTCCATGTTTCACCTTCTAACATTTATTCTGTTCAGTTTGATCCAAATTATGAATGAAAAGACACATGGCTGAATTTCAGAGGCTGAGTACTTTTTATCAACTCAAGGTAGCTGCAAGACTGCAGCAACCCTGAAAATTAACCCATCAGGAGACTCCAGCAAAGCGCTACACACTGACGACATTCATCATCACCTACAGCAAAAGATACCAAGATTTGACAAGAACATTTTGTGCTGACCAGCCAGGCCCTGCCCTCTTCACTCATCTTCTGTATTTACAAGAGGAAGTGCTAAGCCCTTAACTCAACATAGACATTCCCTCCAACAAAGGCTGATCCCTTTAGCTTAGCATCATTCACACGCCACCAGTATTATTTCCACATCTTTCTTTTTAGTGGCTGCTTGATTACAAAATGCTGCCCATTGAAAACAAAAATTGGTAGATTATAGTGTTGGGTTTCATTTATGGACATTGTGCATGGTTTGTCATTTAAAGTAAAAAGCGTTAGCTTAATTTAAAGAATGGATATAAAAATTAGTTAAGACAAAACAAATGCAGACTGCAGCAGCCAGCTGGGCTCAATGGCTAGGAAAGCTTATTAGGCAAAGCACATGCTTTTAGCTAGAACACACCTCTGCATTCCAAAAGGAAATCCCAGCAGGACAGCAAGCTTTCACAACACGAGGATAAGAAAAGCAAGTAGAAAAACTCCCAGGCTGTTAATTACAGTGGAAGTCGATTTCATAATATCAACAACAGATCTTTCTCTCCATTTTTCTTTCTCTTTAAAGGATGGAATAAACCAAACTCAAGGCACCTCCACTTTTGTCATTTTCTACAGAGAAGCCTGTCTCACCTACCTTCTACTGTGCTGAAGGAAGGTGTTGGAAGGGCTGCAGAAGAAAGAGTCAAAATACAATTACGTACAGATACTACTACTTCCAGGACCAAAACCAAGCCCTCCTTCCTTGATATAAAGCATGAAACCATAATGTGGGCATTAGACAATCTCTCTGTGTAAACATCAGTTTCTTTCTGAATTGATAAGGTTTTATAAAATTCTAAAGCTTCTACTGAAATATGAAAGAGGGAAAAGGAAGATGGTACTTCAGCTGAAGGGGTACCCAGTCCTGCTGAAACAAAAACTCCTCTGCCTTCATGCTACTAAATACAGCAAGTCCTGAGTCTCCTTGTAAGTATCTTCAGGAAAGTGTGAAAAGTACCAAAAAAACCCCCAAACAAACTAGAAACCGGAAGAACTCCTCAATACTGTACCCCATAAAAGACATCTTATCTTAGAGAGCAACTGGGGAGTTCCAAGAACCATTTCTGGTAGTCAGCTCCAAGCAGTTGTTAGTGATCTTTCAAAAGGAACACGACTTTTAACCTAAATAATTGAAAATCTAAACTCAACTTCAAAAAATCCTAAAACTATTCCAGCTCTTGAAACTATTCAGAGTTCTGCAGAACAGGAACAGTCAAGACAGAACACTTTCGACACAATGCCACCTTTTCATTCCACAGTGCATCTTTCTGACAGTACTTCAGAACTCATAATATGCACATTGCCTCACATTCTCACAAAATGCTCTTTGAACTAAAATACGAGAACTCCAGTTACAAGACAGCAAAGAAAAATGTTTAAAGGTGTCAAAGAATATCCAAACCAAAAATGCTTATAAAGCTTACTGACAAAGACCTGATTTTAGAAAGAAATGAGAATGGATTCACCTTCAGCAGGTTTAACTCCTGCTCTCACACGTGCCAGGTCAGTGAAGTATTCATACACAACCCTCTCACCTTCCAGGTGCTCTACAAGCCCTTGTGTCTGTGCCCTGTAAGCAAGAAAAAGTAACATGCTACATAATACATAACATTTTCCACCTCTTTTTTTGTGAAGACATTTAAGATTTCTATTAAAGATTTAATTTCATCCACTGTTAGAGAGCTAGAACAGTACTGTGATGTAAAAGACAATTTGCCTGTCAAAGTTAATAAATTACTCCAGTTATTCTTTCATTAATCACACAGAAATTGAGGATGCAGAGAAAAGATTCTCTAAGAAAGGGGAGATTTTTCAGAAACTTTACAGGCAAGTTCAAGTGGTTTTCATCAGTCCTGTGAATCTGTTCCCTTCCTCCTCAGTAACGAAATAATTGAAATTAACAAGTCAAAAGACTTAATGAGAGCAGAATTTCCTGACATTCCATTTCTGATAATCAAGTGATGACAGTGGTAACTGATGAGGGAAAAGGGAACAATGATACCTACACGTGTTTAACCTGAAACCTGCACTGGGACTTCCCAGTTCACCATTCCCAGATAAAATTCATGAAGAAAGATTTATCAGATCTATTAAAACTCCACATGACCCCTCTGGACAAGTGTTTTAGCACAGCAAATTCATCACTACAGTTCTGCTAGAGGCAAGTCAAATGACAGCACTAAAAAGCAACAAGGAGAAAAAAATCCACACAGTGGACAAGTCAGGAATGCTATGAAAAAAAGGGGGAAAACAGAATTCCAGTCAGTGTGACAACTTCTTAGATCAAAACTGTTTCTGTCCACCACATTCATGTCTCCCTTTGCCTTCACTGGCTCTTAGGAAACTGCATTTTGAAATGAACTATCTTCTTTGTGAAATGACAATACAATTCACATACATATATATGTATAATGTATTAAAAAGTGTAATCATTCTACTTAGAAGAAAGAAAAGGGAATTTGGACCATAATTTCCTGCAAACATGGTTTCAGAACACAATTTATATACTCTTAACATTGAGCACATAGTGAGGACCAGGAACACACTGCAATTTCAATTAAAAATAATATCCTAAAACAAGAATAGTCTGTATAATGGGAAAATATATGGGGTTTTTTTATAAAGGCCTTGATCTATTTATGTCTACTTATATGAATGCCATGGATATTCAGCAGTTCACACCCCTGGACAGAAGCAGATTCTGTAAGAGCAGAGAGACCTTTGAGAAGAGCTAAATGCACAAGGAGAAACCACAAGCCCTCGGTCAGAGCACTCTGGAGCACATGCACCTGACAAATTATGAGCACGTGGCATTTCAGGAATAACAGTGCCTGCAGAAGATGCTTGAAAGAAGAGAAGAAGCCAGTCTGCTTATGCATGCCAGGTGATTGCCAGCAACTCCTCATGCACATGGCACTGATCATTCAGACACGACAGTCAGAACCACACTTTTGTCACATTTGTCACGCAGAAAAAGACATAACTTAGATTCCACCTGACAATAGCAAATACTGAGCCCACAGCATGTCCATTAACACTAATAATTAAGATAAGTAGTGTTTCATTTAGCAAAATGGCATCATAGAGCAAAGCTGCAGACAGCTTTCAAAAAAAGAATTACTCAGATATAATTTACAGTTTATTTTATCAGAAGAGTGTGAGGGTACTTGGCGCACACGCATTTTTGTGTAAAGCAGAACAGAGAAAACTTCAGTTGTATAAATATAATAATCATGTGATTTAAATAATCTCTTTGGAAAGCAAAAATAATGTATCTGAAGACTCCCAACCGGAAAAAAAGACACTAATGGAAATTGGAACATGCATGGGTGGAACAAATTGCTTTTTAACTTGTATCACAAACTAAATTCGTCTTTTAATCAGAGAGGAAGGCAACAAACACCAACAGCCAAACACATCCAAAGAATTTACAAAAAAAGGATAAATGGAAAAAAAATCATGCATGTGGTCTAGCTCTGCTGCTCTGACAAAACACAGCAGACCTTGAAGTCTCTTTAATTGATCGTTAAATTAGTGAACCTGAGCCTTAAAAAGGCAGAGAAAGAACAGATTCTGTACTACACTGGATACCACACACCTTGAAGCATCTCCTATTACCATTCTCCACTTTTCCTGCCCAAGGTTAAGCAAATTACCAGTGACTGTATGTGTGTGGTTTTTTAACATACATACACACACACACACCAAAAAACCTCCAATTAAAGTTAAAAAAAAAAAAAATCCACTACAATGACTCTGTGCAATGAAACCAAGTATAAAAACCTCAAAATTCAAACTGAGACTTTCAAAGTTAACATCTGGAAACACACTTATATAAGGAAAAAAAAAAACCAACCCCAAACCCCAAATCCCGAGCTCCACCCAATAACATCACAAAAAAGAAATAAGTAAGTGCTCTTACAGGATTCTAAATACCAAAACATATTTTCTCATCATACAGTTCTGGTCCCTCATGAGATGAAGTTCAATAGGAGCCTTCCATGAGACACACTGGGATTGAAAGAAATAAATCTTATAACCATTTACAATAATTATTTGCATTTTTAGTAAAACAATAGATGAAGTCACAGTATTATTAACTCTAATACAATAGAGCAGTGACTGTTCAATAGACCAGAACCCAGTCACTGAATGCAGACTGACTAGAACAACCTGGGGGATATTCTTCTTCATTTATGTTTCAGATAGTATCATAGAGAAGGGGAAAACTTTACCACAAGCAACGACTAAATCAGCCTTTGCATATTTTTTTTTACTTTTAAAAATTAATTACCTACAGAAGTATCTATATAAAACACCAAATCAACGTGAGACTGCCTCATAGATGAGACAGAACAGTACAGACAGTTTAATGAAGCTTAAGAAACAATCAACCACACACTTCAAACATACAGATTGCTGGTAAAACTAGTAAAATTAATGCTTTGATTGTTGAACATACATGAATTACAATTACAGTTTTATTGCTCTGTATTTTGTTCAAATATACCCCAGTGTTCCTTGACACAAATCTATGCTTCAAAAAAAATCAACAGAGTAATTAGAAAAGCTGTAGAGAATTAGTGCATGGAGCAGCAATTCCATAACTTCTCCTAAGAAATGATTAACAGGCATTAGATATCCTGAGCAATGCTTTTGAGGGACTTAAGAATATATTCATTTGGTTTTCCAATTGAAGAAAAAAGTTCTCATTTCCAACTGGTCTCCCAGCAGCCAATATGTTACTTCAAGACTCTCTCCAAGAATAAGGAATATTGGTACAACCAAGAAATCTTGCATGCTACTACAGCACCAAAGTGAAAGGGTTTTGCGTTTCAGACTGATAGAAAAAGTTTCCTTTGTGAAGTAGTTTTAAATTTGAATTTCAACATATGCATTTAAAAATAAAAGACAAAATAGCAAGAAGGGCCATCTATGGGAAAAAGTAATATTGGTGTAAATAGAGAGCTGAGTCAACATTGTAATTTCTGCTGACTTTACAATGTCCTTCAGGGAAACCAAACTTGGCCAATGTCTGTGCCAAGGCCTCATGTTAACCATCGTGTACAGGAGAACACATTGCTGGGATGGGCAGAATCAGCTCTACCAGCAAACACCACCCTGACAGAATCAGCCTGAAATCCCATTTCATCTTTAAGGTCTGGAGGGATAATTACACATGAACAGCACTCTGGTTGTTCTACCATGCTGAAGTAGGTAGTTACTGGTGAATTCCCTGCCATATCCTCACTGCTTACACCAGGGGTTTCCTGAATCACCAACATATTAAAAATACTCTTCCCTCATCATCTCCCCACCCAAAACTAAGAGGTTTTGCCTTCACCTCTTCTACCTTCTCCAACTTTGTAAGAGACGTTGTACAGGTTTCCACTCCTCATTATTTTCAGTTTACTTACTCTCCATACAGAAATGGGAAAGTATTTTTATTGTGCCAGCAGGTATTTATATCAAGTGCAAGACTGACTTACAGAAAAGCCTAAATAAGCCAAAGTTCAAATGGCAGCAAGGGCTCTGTGGGTCCTGCCTTCCCTTCTCAATTTCAGTTCTCTCCCCAAATGAACACGGATGGTCTGCTGGAATCCACAGCTTCCCCTTAAGGAGGGAATCCATCTGATGCAATTTCACAAGTTACCACATTGCATTCCAACAGGGAAACATCATCAAAAGGTAGGACTCCACAAGCTCTGCCCCAAAGCTGTAAATGACTGAGGTCTGAAATCAATTGGTTCAAGCAAACGGATGAACTTAACACTTCTTGTCTCCCAACTGAACAACTGATTTTGGTAGGAAGGAACAGCTGGACTTGAAGATCTGAAACTGCGGTCTCACTGGGAAAGAGGGAAGTAAGGTATTTATCATTTGCTTTCCTTCTTCTTCCCCATACTACACAAACTTTAACAGTTTTCAGAAAGTTTTAGTTATTTATTGCTCCAAACATACTAACAAATATTCTTTGGCATATGAGACATTCTTTTTTTCTTGCATATTCTTCCATTGATCTAGCTCATCCCAGCTTCCAAAACTAAGGTAAACTTACCAACACTTAGGGAAAACATAGCTGGTATACAGCAACTCATTAAAGCTCCAGATCCCTCACCAAAGTTAACGTACCAGCACACATTCGTGTGTGTTTAACATTGCTAAAAAGAAGAGGGGGGGAAAAAAAAAAAAAAGACATTGTATTTGCTATTAAAAACAACCACAGTGTAACCTGAATGTTGGTAAGAACAGAGAACTCATCTGGCAATTTGTTCTAAACAAATCCCTGTTCCTGCACTCACGGAAGTGGTGCCAGGAATAAATTCAACATCTCTAATGCAAGATTGAGTCTCAATCCATCATCTGGATGTGGCAGTGGAGACCAGAAACACGACAGAGAACTCAACCCTTCTCTCCTCAGCTCCCAAGAGCTCTGCAGGCTACCCCAGCATCAGGATGAGTTGTCTGGGCTCTAACAAGCCCTGTATGTGGAAAAATGAAAGGCTGATACATACACAAAGCACAGCACTGGGACAAGGGGCAACAAGGGGAAACACGGGAATGAGGGAGAAAGTGAATTAAGTCTTTTATCTGAGCAAAAGCCAGAACTGCCTTGGCATGCTGCACTTGAAAAACCAGTTAAGAGCTTGAAGCAAAACCAAGGGATTCTTCAAGAGTATTACAATTGCAAATCACCAGTAATCTCACACAGAGCAGAGCAAAAATATTCCATGAGATCCAGTACAGATTTCTAGTCCTGATCTTGTGCTTTGTCTCTATGGTTATAAACAGGAACAGTGTTCTGGGGACAAATACATGGTCTTTATGCTTTACAGCAGGATTAAAAAAGCATTTGAGAGCATTGAGGCCTCAGGCCTTCTTGAGAGTACCTTAAATTGCTGAAAAGCTCTCCCTGCCAGGCAAAGAGGTCAATTGCTCAGGTCTAAAAGAAGCCCTTCCCAGTTGTGATTTTCAAGGCAGTGTTTCCTATGATCTGGAAGTGCAAAGAAGTGAAAAGCAGGGAAGGGCTGCATGACACACAATGTTTGGGTAATACTAGAGCAAAGTCTCCAACACAGCATTTTTACCTAGATTTTGTCCTATGGGAACACATTCATAATAACGTAACTTCTAAGGCACGTTCTCTTAAAATAAAAGAAAGGATAAAGTTATTGGTGACACAATGCACAGACACTGGACATTATGAGATTTTTGATGAAAAGACAATAGGAAAAGCGTATTTTTGTCTTACTAAAGAGTCATTAAATCTCACTTCTCTGGTAATCAGACACCATCATGCCCAAAATGTAATGGATACCTTGTGCAAAAAACCTAAGTAACTTGCATTTTTCTACAGCACATATATAAGAGCAAATGTTAAGTTGCTCTGGAGGACTCACATCCTGAACCAAAAAGTCACTTATTTTCCTCTTCAGGGTTCTACATCTCATACAGAACAGCTACTGATGTAAGGGCTTGTAGAAGCCTCACAAGGGACAGATGTGACCATGTCATAGTGGTGACCTGTGCTCTGTGATCTGGCTTACAGAATTATCTTCCAGTGAGCCCAAATAACAAGGAGTTTATAAGTTACAGCCATAAATTCCAGACACAGGATATGCATCCTTGGGCACTAAAAGCAGCATAAAATTAAAATTCCAAGTGAGATAGATTCTAAGCACCTAACCCAGCTCAAGCACTTATAACTAAACCAAATAGCATCTTTAGGCCAGTGCCTGGATATGCTGATGTCCAGAGTTCGTAAAGGTTCTCCTGCTTTTGAAACATCCTAAGGATACAGATGACAGATGCTACAGTTCTTCAGAACTGAGTCAACCTAGTCCCTAGCTTTTAAAGAAAACACAAAACTACAGTAGAGAACACAACTGAAACAGCAAGGGAGACACTGTTTAATTCTTTTTTAAAATTTCCCTTACCCTACCTTAAATACCTTCCTTCCTTTTTATCCTGAACACAAAACAGAACTTCCCTACAAGAAAACCCAGAAAAATTAGCCACAATCAGAAGTTCATCCACCTCCTAACTAGTGTTACACAGGAATGTGTTTCACTGCATAATAGTTTTTCCTCCCTGAAGTCAGAACAGTCATAAAAAAGGGGGAGGGGAGGTTGATTGCACGAGTTCTGCAGCATCTGGCTATGCAATAAGACTCTTGAAATAATTTTCTCTAGTGTAGCATATAGCCAACAAATCTGGCAAGAAGCAACTTTCAGCATGTGTTGCTGTGACAGCAATGAATTATCACCCCAGTCTGCAGAAAGATTAACACTTACAACCTTGGCACGAAGAACAGTCTGCTCAGACTCTGTGTCAGGAGTAGTGCTCCATGCTCAGGCTCGAAAGGGTGGGCTCACGTTAAGAAATTAAGAGCACAGAAATGTAGACATTTGCCGAAACTGTAAACAAACAGATAATTTCTAAGGGAAAAAGCAGTGTACAGCCAGGGAAGTAGGAACACCAAGGAAAACTCATGATATGGAAGAAGAAAAAGAATAAAGTAAAAACAGCTATTGAAAGCAAGAAACTGTCTGTCATAGAGGATGTGCTCCAAAGAACAGATACAGAACAAAAACTGGGAAACAGCCCACCAGATTCCTCCTGCTTAACACAAAAACATGGAAGTATCCAGTCAAACCAAGCTGATACGAAGTAAGTGACTCTGAAAGCCTGATGCTATCACCAAGTCGAACTTAGAACAACACTTGTGCTGAGTTACAGAGTTTGTCAAATCTTGTGTGCTCTGCAGCACAACATGCCATTACTTGTGAGTTAAGGGCAGGTTCAAAACCAGCTTTGGCCTCACTGGAAAGTCAGAGAGGAAACTACATGAAAAACCATACCTACTAAGAAGCAGACTTACGGTCATCCATTCCACTTTTCCAGCTAACTGACCACAAAGAGAAGAAACCTGGAAAAAAGCTCCCTACCACAGGTTCTTAAACCAAAAACTGCAGAGGGAAGTGAAGGACACAAAACTGAAGAAAACATACTGGAATCTCCTTCCTGCTTGAATACTCACTATACTCAAGGCTTCTTTTGCTTTGCAGAATTGGGAGGACTATAAAGCATGACTTCTGTCCTTTGATCTAGTTTGCTAAACTTTTTTCTACAAACAGTTTGGAGATTCCACCAATCATCAACTTCAACTCTAATGCAACGTTACTTTGGTTCATGAACCAGAAGAAATGTGTATCAAAGCTGATACGAGTTGATTTCACATATTATGTGTTCTACTTTCAAGACCTTAACTTGAAGGAAGTACTTTAAGAAGTTAAGCAGCGTGAGTTGAAACATATGAATTGGTGAGGTTAAGGGCTTCAGCACTGAGGAAGAGCAGGACAAAAGGATTTCATGTCTTGAAAGAAAACTAATTCACTAACTATTAGAAGTAGCTGCATATAAAAGTATTTAAAGTGACAGGAAGAATCTTGCAGGCATCACACTCAGCAAGGGTTTACACAGAACAGAGCTTTCTGCATGACAAAAGGAAAATTTCACAATTTTCCTAAAAAGCTTTATTTCAGATACCTGCAAGTAGATATTACACATCTGCAAAAGAGAGAATTAAGAGAACAATATGTGTTGAGAATTTTGTAAGGAAGCTATTACAAGTCATCTACTACTTTGCTAGGAAATTACCTCCAATTCCCTGAGATTTGAAGCTTCTCTAAGTAAAAAGGTAGCAAAAATACTGCGTAGCAAAGAACACACACTGAGTAGAAACAGTTCCTGTACTCAAGGTCACTTTGAAAAAATCTACTTTGTAAAGAAACCAGGGAAGTGCATCTAAAGCCTTTAAATTATTTCTCACCATACATTTCTTCCCAGTGCTTCATTACTTCAAGCTGGTGTATCTTTCATGATAGACCCAGCCTTACATCACTTATCTTGCTAATACAAGACAAAATTATGACTCCCAAACCTCTGTCATGTCCTAAGAGATCACAAAACCACCAGGATTTTATCTTCAAGAGCAGAGATAAATAATATTTAGGCTGGAATATAACTACCACTTTCTGTGGTCCATTCTCCTTGTAGTTCACTCCTCTAGCACTGATAATCACAGGGGCAAGGGACATACAAGGCATATCCTTCCTTGCCTATTCCCACTCATATCCATACAGCTCTGGAGGTTGACAGGAAGGTGGTGGTGGGGGTGTTGTCTCAAAATATATTGTTCCTCCAGTAAGTCCTTTTTACATACTATGATGTTGAGTTTATTACCTAATTCAAATCAGACACTTGAAACACCTGCCCAAAACAGTCTCACGTGCCTCAGCTCAGTGGATTTTTCAACTGCAATTCTGCATGTTGGGTTATATTCACTACCTGTGCAGCAAATGCCACCAGCGTAAAATCCAGGCTTGGCAGCTATTTTGGGCTGCTGGATTAGAAGTGTGAGCTGCATTAATGGGGCAGTAAGAACAAAGCCTTCTGGGTCAAGAGAGTGAAGAAACACTGGGTAAGTTGGTGTATCTCAGCTCCTCTACAAAACAAGTATCTGTTTGAGCAGCCCTCAGGGAATTCTCTAAGCAGTTTCACCCATTTACTGTCCTCATCTCCACAAGATGGGAATATTCAAACACGTGGGTTTTGTGGGGTACATCTTGTGCAGATGAGATTATTCTGCTCTGACTAAGCTTGTTCTTGAATACAAAACAAGCCACAGGGTTGAATACAACGCAGTAACACCAACAACAGATTTCACTGGTATTCTAAGAAATAGATTTTTTCAGTACAAACCATAAACTCGGCAAATGAAGGGATTAAAACTTCTGTTATCTTTAATTTTTGAGCATATCTGAAGTTGTCAGTTCAAGCAGTAGAATGAAAGGTTTGGGGTTTTGTTTCATTTTAATGAAAAAATTTAAAATATCAGCATTAACAAGCTTTTACTTGTCTGAGTATCTTACGGATAACAGCATTTTTCGGTAGTCACGAAAAAAACAGGGCAACATATCAGGAAACACCACACTTAATCAAATTGAAAAAATCTATCTCAATACTGAGCATCTGTACATGCTATGGAATTTAACATTTCACAGATACAGTACAGAAGCATAAACTATGAAAAAGGAGATGCTAACACACTGAAAACGTTTAATAGCTGGATACTGGATTATGAACCCACTCAAATAAAAATCCACACACGTGTCCTAGTCCAGTCCTTTCCATGGCTGCACCAGTGCAACTGAGTCTCAGGACAAGCCTTGCACAGGGATCCCTGGCGAGGCTGCAGAGGCTGCACCTCTCCACGACCCTGGGAAGCACGCTTGGCTTTCACTGGAGGGCTGCTGTCTCCATCTGGCACAGCGGCCCCGCAGGGCTCCAGCCAGCTGGCACCACTCGGAACAGCCTTGGGGCTGCTCTACACTGCACAAGGGAGGAGGCCAGAGGAAAACCAGCACCATAAAGTGATAATTTACAGTCCCATTATCCCATCATTCTCAACTACATGCAGCGGGAGCATGATCTAGGCACATGCCCCATGACCACATGCTTTAAAGCAACAAAAAAAAGTTGCATCATCTTACTAGAGTTTGATTATAAAAGACAGAAATCTTAACTTAGAGACGGGCCTATTTAAAGAGGGACACAAGCGGCTCATAACTTGATTACTTAGAAAAACACTATTCATTTCATTAAATTAAACATAATATGAAAAGTGGATTTGCTGTAATAGCTGATCACAGATTACAGGCATTCTACACTCCCTGATTCATCTATTTTTCACAAGGAAACTGGGGTAAGTTATTTGCATACAGGAATAAGTTAAAATAATTGCAGACATAAGAGGAGTTTCACGTATCAGGCTCAGCACACACCAGTGACTCATCTCTGAGAACAGCAGGTATAGGCACACAACTGCAGCACTTACAGAGTTTCCTTCACAGAACCTTTTGGATGAAGCCAGTATTAGAAACACTTTACAGAAGAAGCCATCAGTACAAGGAGAACATCCACACACAGTTGGTCTGTCACTGGCACAGTCGAGAGGACAGCAGCAGTTATTACTCAAACGGCCACATGCAGCCTCCGAGTGCCACCACTCGGGTCCTCTCCCATCACCCAGACACTCCTCCCCTCCAGCTGCTTGGGCAGCCCTACACTGACAATAACAGAGCCAGTTCAGGTGAACTATTAGTAAAAGGAGAAGAAAAATCGTTTTTACCTTTATCTGCTCTTTCTGGTTCACAGCACGATCACACAAACATGACACAGCAAACAGTACAACAGCAGGAATGTGCAGCCCAGAGCTGGTAATTCCTTACACTGCTAAGGAAAGACACTTGTACACCCACAGCTGAAGAGCTGGATTTCATGTTCCCCACTCACCAGTTTCTGTGATAGCACACAGAAAAGTCCAAATTTCACATCTCTTGCTCCCCTCTCGTAAATCAAATACTTCCTGTCCTTTACCTCTATGGCATTCTTCTGACCCAAACCATTTGCCAATTCCATCCTGTACTTGTATCTCACTAGGACCCACATCCATAACTAGTTTTCAAATTTCAATCCAAGCTTTTAACACCTGTCAGATTTGCTAACTTGCCTTCTCCTTAATGTTCTTTTCACTACTGCATAAAACAACTTGTCTGCCAAAGTTTCAACCTACAGGTACAACGTGCTTATAGAGTTAAGCTGTTTGCTTTATAAAGATTTGCTGTAATAAAGTGGTTCCTGTAAAATTTGAGTTCTGTTTTTCTACAGACAGATTTTCACAGTACACGGCTCTAAGACGGACAAAGAAATCTCCTACTGCCCACAACCTTTCAACAAGAAGATAATTATTTCATTATTACAAAGAGATGCAGAAAAGAGATTTAATTTATTGGGGCAACTCTGAAACTTGCACATCGTGAAAAGTTCTAAGAAGCAGAACTAGTATGTGACAAGGAAATACATCACTAAGAGCAGTAAGATAAAATTATGCTGGACACAGTGTAAGATAAATTTCCTTAGGGAAATTTCCCAGCCTCATCATGACAGAGGAGAGTCTTGTTGCTCTTTATGCACAGAACTGCAGAAACTCTTGACACTATTTTCACAGCATTTCTCATCCTGTTCTCTACATCACTGTTAAGATCATCCCACAACAAAAAACACAAAATGTAGTCACAAATGACCGAAGAACTGAGTGTTCATCATTCAGATAAACATACCCAATAATAAGCTCTCAGGAGGGGATGCTTGGTAAGAGAGCATGGCAGAAGTCAGCAATGCACAGAAGACAAGACTGAATGAAGTTTCACCCTGGTCACCAGCTGCCAACAGGACAGAGATCCAGTTAGGAACAAAACTGGGCAGTAATATGAAGATAATGAAGCACAGCAAAGAAAAACATAAAACCTTAAGACAAATTTTGCATTTGTCATTGGAGGGCACAGGGTCACAAAAGCTCACCTAACACAAACGAGGTACTGAAATCAGTCAGCTATCTCAGCTGTCTGCACTTACTGAGCTGTCATACATCTGCTGTGCAATAAATCTCACCTTTATTTACCAAGTATATTGTAGAGAAGGTCCCTTAAAATCTGACTTGCAATGCAGTAACAAGTCTGATGGCACAGGACAGAGGACAAATTGTAATTAGACAAACTTTGTGAAATAACATCAGGTCGTACAAAGACACAAGGAAGGAAAGATACTTTTAAAATAGAAATTGGCACGAGGGGGAGGCAAAAAGAAAGCTTATAAACTGCTGGTTTTTCTCCTTGTGCTGATAAACACTGAAGTAATTCAAGTCTGTACTTGATGCAAAAACAAAAGCCCTTTAAAAACAGAAGCAAAACATACATATAAAAGCCCTGGCAGTCAATTCAGTAAGATGAATCCAAAGCCAAATCCTATTTAAAAGAGGCTACTTGGATGCATGAACTTCTGAGTGACAAGCGGGGCAAATGGAACTCAGTGCCACATGTGTGTTTGATACTCCATCATCCCCATCACTTAACTACATTCAAATACTGCAGCCTTTTACGTGTTTAGGAAAAATACAGGTACTAATAACTAGGTGATTTTTGAATGTACTACTTTTTGGATTGTACTACTTACGGATTAATACATGGATGAAAACTTGGTTTAATATACTAGGGAAGAGCTGCAACGCAGAACTCCAGATTAAGACGCTAATAAAACAGAAGAGATATTCCAATGATCTCTTGAATTAAACATTAATTACTAGTCTCCACAGTTTAATTCTACATAAATACAACTCCCTGAATTTATGAATAGTTATATTTTCACATCTTACATGTATATACAGAAGAGCTCAGCTGTGTGTGCAAACCAACTGTCCCATGGCAAAACCAGCATGGCACAAGGACAACACCATTTAAGTCAAATCCCAGTTCTGTCTTCAGACTTTCTACTAAGTAGTGTCACAGTTTGTGAGCTGTTTGTCACTACTGCTTTGAATATGAGGATATTTAATATATTTGTCATGTTTAATGTCAGAATTTGTGTGAAGACTTCCACTAGCCCAAATATTTATATTCAAAAGACACTACATTTTAAGTGTGTTGAAAACAATTCTTGATACCATGTCTACTTTTTTCTCTTTTTTTTGAGTTTCACCTTGTATAATACCCCATTTTTTTATTCACTGATAAATTTAGTCCACTGTAGACCTTCACAGAAATATTTCCCACCAGGGATATGCTGACATCACCAGTGATACTATGCAAGAGGTAGGCAAGAAGAGCCACACTAATTTCAAGCTCCATTAAACACAGGAAAGGAAGAAGAAGAGGAGCAGAAAAAGTTCTCTTTACCAACTTGGAAAAGCAGCACAGACAGGCAAAAAAAAAATTAAGAGTTTTACATTAGTGTTACAAATAACTGAGTGGTTTTAAGAAAAATAGAACAAACCTTAAGCAACATTCTACTTAAGCAGAAAAATGAAAAACTAAAGTAGAGTATTAGCGGTATTCCACACACAAAAGAATGTGACAGGACAGACTGCTTCTGCTAATCAGTTATCAACTGATAAAGTGAATCTCAGGTTACTCGGAGTCAACTGGTGTCTGGTAACAGTTCACTTTACAGATCCTCAAATAGGTCTTGAGATACAAAAAATTATTCTTTCTCTCAAATAAGAGAGATCAGCACCACGGCAGTTGCCCCAGCACCAAAGTAAAACACAGATCATTCTGGAGCTGCTATGCCAGTTGCATTATGTGGTCCCACTCCTTGGGGAAAAAAAAATAAACAGAATGCAGGTTAATTTTTCAAGGAGTAACTCTTTACCTACATTGATTCTATTACCAGCTAATGCAGCAAAGTTCTTAGCTAGAATTAAGCCACGTGTACATAAAGGACTGCCAAATCAATATGTAAGAGAATACAACTACCAAGACAGAGCTTTCATCCAGTCAGAACAGATCTATCAGCTTCTAGAACTGCTTCTGCTAAGGAAAGGTTCCTAATTCAGGCCTCTTGGATAACATATGGCTCTCCCTACGCTCCAACACTGCTTGCTGACAACACAGTCCAGGATAACAGAATAAACTGTAATGTCATTATAGCATTTCACTCACTTGCTCCATTGTCCACAGGTTAACAAGAGCCTGGAGACAGTGGCTCTAGGCAGTTCTTTCTGTCCAGGTCTGGAAAGGCTCTAACAATGGTTCTTTGCATGGTGGGGGGAAAAAAAAGTATTTTTTTAAAATAATGTTTTAGTAAGACCAGTGAAATGCATGCAGGTCACCTTCAGACTGCCTTTCTCTTGGGGCCACTACGCCTGAGGTATAATAAGAGGACATAGGTATCTCATCATCTTGGATGCTGTCACAGGCTACAGAGAAATTACATATACTTGGAGAACCCTGGGAATATAAGTACTAAAAAACCCAAAGCCACCGTTTTCAAGTACCCGTCAATCAAGTGAAATGGAAAGGTGTGGCTGATTAAAAAAAAAACCAAACCCTACATATACCAGGAAAAAGACTACAAGAAACCGTAATTTCTTCATAAGAATTCATAGTTCATAGGAATTCATAGATCTGCACGTGAAAAGCTATGGGTGCTCAGTTTAACGTGGGAAACACAAGGTTTTAAACCCAGTTAATCTTTCTCTGGTTTAAAACAAATCAGCCACCTCTGGGAATCAAACAGTGTCATGAAGCAGGATCCCCAGAGTCCATCCCAAAGGAAAACACTTTTCTTTGCCCAGACTCAAGGAGCGAGGAGTCAGGCAACTTCCACTATCAATCAGTAACATTTGCCTGTAGATTTGTTACACCAGTTACAGAAGCAGAAAATCCTCAAATGAAAGGAGGGGAGTGGAAGGTTTGCAAGCAATTTGCAGCTCCGGTTTCACCTTAACGCTACAGATTAAGGCCTGAAACAAAAATGAGGCTATCAGCTAACCTTTGTTTGGGGTTTAAAGCTTTGATGGCTTAAAATAAAGCTCAACAGATAGTCCAGCAAATCAAACAAAGCCATTCCACTCTGCTCACCTTCACACTACTGGCTGTCATTTCAGTTTAAAAGCTTTCAGCATTAAGCAAATAAAATCATTGACTGCACACAAAATTAAAGAGATGCTACAACTGCTCTGACGAACAGCTTGGCTATGAGCAAACCTTGACTGCTGATAAGACTACAGAAAAAAAAAAGAGTCCAACATATCCCTGTTTTTTACCTTCATCAACTTGTGCAGACCCATCTTCTTGCTCTACAACAGGGAACAAACACAAGTATGGAGGAAACTGCATTTATTGGGCCCGTTTGTCTCTCCATTCATGTTAAAAAATAGAGAAGTCCTGATGGTCTCACAACTCAAGAGGTGCTATCCACCACCTTCAAGTTCACGGCGCAAGACTAATTCCTAACCTTTGGCCCAGAAACCAACAAGTGATTTAAAAAAATAAGTGGTACAGGATACAAAATAGGGATTAGCACCACTAGGAAGAGGAAGGTCTCATATTATATTCTTCAGTGCCAGAGATAAACTCAGTGGAGTACTCTCAATCTGGTGTGTCCCACATACACAAGGCTCTGCAGGGTGTCAGACTAAAATCTCATGTCTGGATACCTCTCACACCAAAGATCAAGTCTTCACACCAAGAGGAAAGAGAACATCACCTTCAGCAGGTCTAAGGACCTTTTTAATCCTTAGAGGTTAAGAACTAAGGAAGATTGCTCAGGTATGAAACTGGAGACCTCCTGAACAATGAAGCTTGCAGTTGACTTTGACACTTCTCATGGGCTTTCAGGGAGAAGGCAGTTCCCACAGCACATGGTAAAGAAGAACATCCTTCCTGAGTCAATCAGACAGTTCACACAGGCAGCCAAAGCGGAGTACGCAGCTGAAAAAGAGACATGCTTCTTGAATCCTGGGCTCCTCTTTCAAATTCTCCACAGGATTTGTAATCCAGAAGTTTGGTGCACACGCTAAAAACGTTAAAGAAAAACAAGCTGAGATTTCCTTATTAACTTAAGCAGTCCAAACACCGAGCCTGTGAAGGTGGCACAGCCTGGTGAGGTTCCTTTCCCACCTGTTACGGTACAATGCAAATCACCTAAGCAACACTTCCCTGTTCCTGGCCAGGTATATGGGGTAAGGCTGTTTGGGAGCAAACGTGCCTCAACAGGCATCAGATGAGAAGTTCCACCAGTAGCTTACCCTGAAGACTGCAAGGTCATTTTAGCAAGAACGTGACATGCCGATTTAGACTGTGAACCACAATACTTGCTACTGAAAACATGACACGGCATTTATTTGCTAAATTATTTTAAGCTTTTTCTACTTGGAAAGTTAGGAAATGAACCAAAGTAATTTCAGGTTTAAGTTCTAAGAATTGATTATCTGTCAAAACATTACAAGGAACCATGCACTGAAGTCACAAGTTCACGGGGAGAAGGATACCTGACGAAAAGTCATCACCTATAAAAGCAAATGTTTCTTCATATCTGAAAGCAATCGGTCTCTAGGACCCATGGCAAGACAATAATGGAAAAAACAAGAGGAGGTCTCAAACAGGCAGAAATACACCAGAACGCACCCGCTGTCAGTGAGAGTGCACAGCCCCTGACAGGCAATTATTCTTTGATCTACTGGCTGAAGCACTGAAAAACATTCTGAAATTCCACACAGAACCTTGTGCATATCAAAACTGTGGTCACAATGACCAGTTTACTTTCATTATCAAGAGCCTTTTCAGAGCAGTGATAGAAAGAAACATTCAGAATGAGACAGTTTTCCTCCAAGGTATACAGGCCAGGAAGACAGAATTTAATCATAAATTCGGCTGCCCTTCCAGCACTGAAACCATTACTTACCAACTCCTGGACACAAAGATGCATCTACATGTGTAACTGCTCATTGATGGGGACCAAAAGCTACATTCAGCACTGCAAAACAGATTTTTCACATCTGTCATTACAGACTTCTCTCATCTGTAATTCTAAAAGAATAAGCCAAGTGTTTCAAGTGTGACCCTACAGAGAAAATGGAAAAAGCTGACACGAAGGTCTGGCACAAGTCTTTTCAGCATCCTCTCTCTGCTCCGTAATTCCTGAATGGGGGGTAGTGGTGACAAATTTAAGAACCTCTTATACAGTGTTAGTTAATTAAGTGTGAGATAATTTTCACATCAACATATTCAAGGTAAAGTCCATGACCTACAGAAACACAAGTTTTGCCATCAGGTTATTAAACAGATTCTAACTATGGCAAAATAAAAATCAAGAGTTACAGGTGAAAGTCCCAATGACAACACAGTCCACCCTAGTTTTGTGCCACATTATATACAACTTGAACCCTAAAACCTAGTTCCAACTTTTAATGACAGTAACTACAGTTTCAAGAGTCAGTCTTCAGATTTCTCCCTCTCCCTCTTTTCCTGTTCCATTCTCCAGTGTGACAGTTTTGTCTTTGCTTAGGCTTCACCACCAGCAACACAATTACACCACGGCAAACCCTGTGCCTAGAACAGCTTGTACAAGTGCTGCACTTGAGTTTGGCCAAGATGCAGTGAGATGAGGCAAGTCACAGCCTCGCTCCTTCGTGTGGATACAACAATGCACCGTGATGACAGCTCAAATCCTGGCATAGCCAACGCTTCAGGAGCAAACATACTCCTAAAATCTTCACCAGAACCCCAGCGCCTACAAAGATACATACATAATTACCTCTTGGTTCTGACTGAGAATTGAAACACACGTTCAGGAGACAGCTTTCCCACTATAAACCAGGCTTTAGAGCCATTCTGCTCCAAGCGCTGGCTGTAAAGCAAACTGAACCGCGAGCTGGAGCTCGTAAAAGCTTATTCACAGAAAAGGTGCGTATTAAAAACGAATAGCACAGCATTAAAATGGTCTGCCAAGGCAGAACGCAGTGTAGGTACAGCAGGAGAACGGACCCTTTCTGCCCCCTGCAGTTCCCATTGCTCCCTGGATTTTTAAGGCAGCCTTAGGAGGGATAGTAGTTACCATTCTAGAACCAGAACCATTTACATGGCTCTCACCAACAGCCA
The DNA here is from genome assembly GCA_013400975.1 of Atrichornis clamosus. Taxonomy (NCBI): domain Eukaryota; kingdom Metazoa; phylum Chordata; class Aves; order Passeriformes; family Menuridae; genus Atrichornis; species Atrichornis clamosus. The sequence continues at coordinate 40,940 of WBMZ01008497.1, read as the reverse complement.
AGGCATTTTTACAGCTACGTTCATCTGACCAACACTTAAAATTGCCCAGTGCTTTCCATAAAGATCAATTATATATATGGAATGCTTTCTGTGATATAAGTATGATGTGACTGTCCTTGATCAGTCAATAAAAAGATTATCACCTGCTAACTAACCTTTAATTTAGCCTCATAATTTCAATTAGGATTAAGGAGAATCTTCACCAAGAAACAGGTGCTCTTAAGCAGTCACAGCTTGCCCCTAGAATATATATAAACATATACATAGTACATGGACATATAAACTATTAAAGGACAAAGGATTGCTTTCTAGTTATCTGGACTATCTAGTTAATTTTATTTCTAGTTATTAGACTATAAACGTGCCGCCATTTATCAAATTTTACATGTACAACTGTAAGGCATACATATGGACAGGGAATTTCAGTGAAGAAGAATTCCATGGAAGAATGGAATGTCCTTATGCAGGAGGAGGAAAGTAGCATAACTGTCATTTATAGACTTTATTCAATCCTTATGAATATAGCTAGGGAACTGAACCCCAAATTTAGCTACCCAAAATGCTCTTTTTTATGTGATCGTGTACACCCACAAATTTCAGGCGGGTCAAATTCAGAAATCCAACTATTTTCACACTGGCAACCTGCTTAAAAAGAAGGGAGGAAAAACCATTTTTACCATGTATTAGGAAAACTAGTGTTTTCCATGAGCTGACAGATAATTTTGAAACAATCCTGTTCTGCTTTATGAGCCTGGCTGTGCAAAGAGGAAGTGCGAACAGATTGATTACAATGGAATATTATGTATTTCCAGCTGTTTTCTCAAGCAATGATGAACACATCCCCGCCATCAGATTTCAGAAGGAAAAAGCTGTTGCAGCATACAACTGGTATGCAGGTTACAAAGGATGCTCCATATTTAGAAACAAAAAAAGGTAATTTTGCTAATGAAATTTTATTTTCACTCTTCCAAGTGCTTCCATGTAGCACTTGCTTTTTATTTGTCTGAGACATCTTCATACCTCACTTGTCATTTTTTTCTTCCACAGCACATTCGTAATTTTTTCCTCCATTTAAGCTGAAAGTACCATCTACTATACCCCAATTTGTATTTTGACATGCTATAGGCTAAATAAATACAGGTTTTGACTAATATACTTCATAATATTGACTTGTAGGGGGTTGTAAGATATTGAAAGCAAGTCTGGCTATATTTTGCAGGGCTATCAAGTAGCTAAATCCATCTAAAACACCTTTCTTCTCAGATTCCGATTACTCCTCTTTAGGTCAAAAAAATTGGGAAACTGGATTGTCCTGAGAACGTGAACTGAACACAGAGAAAGTGTTCGGCACCACATCCCTTAAGTCCATCCTTCATGCTCTAGTTCTATTACAAATAATAAGATGAGCAGCTTAATGCAAAGCACTAGGATCAGAAAGTTTTCAATGGGTTGTTCCAACAAAAACACAATCCGTGCTGTCCCAAAAACCAAGTTTTGCTCCGTGCAGCGGTTGCCTTCCCCTCCTCAGTCACCAATGCGACGACTGACAGAAATTTGCCAAGTCACTTTGAAGTAAAAACTAGTTGATTCTAGGGAAAAACAGTTATTAGTTGCACAGCGCAGAGAGAAGCCCTCCAGAAACATGCATGTGTATAAGGATGTTATTATAGGAGATAGGTGGGGAAAAGCACTCTTCCTGCTTTTTGCCTGGTTTACAGGGATTTTTCCCAGGCGCCAACAGCTCCCAAAGCAAACCCCTCCTGCCCTTCCCTGTACTCCAGGCTGAGCCAGTTCCTTCCTCCCGCCCCATAGAGCAGGAATCCCCTTTTCCAAGTGGATTATCAGCACGAGAAGCTTTTTAAAAAGGAAAAACACACGTATAACCGAGCGAGCCGCAGCCCCCGGCGCCGGGACCCGCTCCCAGCCATTGTGCTCCGCGCAGCCCCCCGGGCTCGGGCGCGGCCCCGCGGGGCTCCACAAAGCTCCGCCGCAGGCCGGACGTGCCCGGTGCCCCGGGCCTCCCCTCCCCCCGGTATTCCGGGAAACCTCCGGGAGGAGGAGGAGGAGAAGGAGGAGGAGGAAGCGGCGGCGCTGCGGAACAGCCCCGCTGCGGAAAAGCCGCCGGGGCAGGTGGCAGGGAGGGAGGCCCCGCCAGGGCTGGTTCCCTCCTCCATCCCGGTGCCCCCCCTCGCCATCCCGGAGGCACCGAGCGCTTCCTCCTTCCTCCCCCGAGGACCGCGTGCGGGAGCTCGGGCCCACCTGCCCCGTGGGGAGGGAGGAAGGGAGGGATGGAGGGGGACCCGACCCGTCCCCTCCCCGAGGCGGCGGCGGGTGGGTCGGGGAGGGAGGGAAGGAGGGAGGGAAGGGAAGAGAAGGGGGGTGGATGCGAGCCGCCCCCGGTACCTTGCGCTTCCTGGTCTCGGCCGAGCCGCTCCACACGAAGCACTGGTAAATCGCCCGCAGGTTCTGCTTCCAGTTCTCCACCTTGAAGCCGGTCACATGGCAGCACCCGGCCGCCGGCGGACTCATGTCAGACCCCCCCACATCAATCCGCCCGCACACGGGCCGGGCCGGCGGGCAGCGAGCCGGCCCCTTCCCCCGCCCCGCAGCACCGACACGGGCCGGGGCCCCCCCGCCCTCAGGGGCTCCGGCCCCTCACGCCGCCGCCGCCGGGGAGCCGCTGGCACATAGAGCCGGGGCTCCGCCACGGCCCCCCGGCTCCGAACAAAGCGCGGCGGGCGGGCAGCGCGCACTCCCTCCCGCCCTTCTCCCGCACACACAAAGATGGGGCGCTCTGAGGCGAGGAGGAGAAGGAGGAGGCGGCGGCTGTAGCGGCCGCTGCCGCCCCCGGAGTGGCCGCCGCTCCCTTCTACCTCATAGAGGCCGCTGTGGAAGCGGCGGGCGGAGGGGAAGGGAGAGGAGGGGGGCGCTGGCGGCGGCGACCCCGGCCGCGGTGCGAGCGGGTGTGTTTGAGGAAGGGGGCGAGTCTCCGCCCGCCGCCGCTCCGGCTCCCCCCGCCGGCGCCCGCACGGCTCTTGTCCCTTTAAACCGCCCCCCCGCCTCCTTCGCCGGCTCCTTCCTCCTCCGCCTCGCCCGCGCCCCCCCCGCCCGCCGCGAGCAATGGTCCGAGCCGCTCACTCAACCCAGCCCGCCCGGCCCGGAGTGGGACAGACCAACGGGGAAGGTGCGGGAGGGGCGCCCCCTCTGCCCTGCCACCCGCGAGGGAGGGAGCGGCGGGGTGAAGAAGCGCGGCGATTGGTCCATTTGTCTGCCAATCCAGCCTTCTCTAGCGTGTCATTGGTTCCTTTCGCTTTCTTCTCTTCCCCACCACCCTTCCTACCTAGCATTTCCCCCTGCCGGAAAGGGGCGGAACATCTCGGACGATTGACAGGGCATCTGACCAACTGAGATAAGGGGTGGGGGCTATGTGGTGAGAGCGGCAGTATGATTGGCTGGAACAGACTTCAGTTACGTTGCAAACGGTGAGCGGATTGGCGGAGACCGTGAGGGGGGCGGTCCCTCCCAGAACAGCCTGCGCTGCTGTCACATCCGCTGGTCCCGCTCTCGCTGTTCCGTCAGTGGTTCTCTGAGGGAAGAGGGATCTCCTGATGGGAGAGGGATCGCTGGGCTCCGGGGAGAAGCTCCTCGCCACGCTCCGATGAGCTCCCAGGACCATATATGGTCCCTCCATACCGCCAGCGTGCATCCCGGTGTTTACATAGGGAAGAACCAAAAGCGGTGTATAACCAGAACTGGTGTTACTTCAGCTTTTTCCTATACAATGAAGTGGGAAGACAGTGAAAAATGTTGGAATCTGTACATAGTTCTCAGCTTGTATGTCACACACACTACAGGGTTACATATTTGAGTGAAGCAGGAGGGAAAGGATGGGAATTCTGCCGTGATTTCTGAAAAGAGAGACAGGAGGCTTTGCAGAGGCTTTTTAGACAAGCTCTGCAAGGACTGTGCAACAAGGAAATAAGTGGGGAAGTACTACCACATTATTTTATCAATCCCATTTTTCAGTGCGTGCTAATCACATCATTTCTCGGGAGCTGTAACCTTGAAATCTTCACCTTGCAGATTTTTATGTAGTGTCCAGTTTCCTGACTTGCTGCTGCAGCTTGTAGAAATCAAAGACAAAAATTTGTGACAATCACCTGAGGACTTTGCATTTCCTTCAGAGGTGCTGCTATTGTAAAAAGAAAGCAGGGTAGCTGCTAAGGAGACTTAGTTTATGATTTATATATGAACATAGAGTTTGGTGGCAAAGTAGGGCTAACAGAAGAGCTGGGTTTGTACTCCCAGGCTGTGAGGCAGCAGCAGGACCCGCTTCCCTTCCGTGTGGGACACCCGTAATGGGAACACAGATTGTTAAATCTCCTGGCTCATACTGCTTGTTGGCCTCTCCCAGAAATCCCTCTTCCATGCAGTCTGGGGATTACGCTCCAGCGATAAACCCGGAATTGCCCCACAGGTGGAAAAAAAGATGCCAAGAGTCAGGAAAGGGCCTGATTATCCCACTGTGTACACAAATTGCACTGAATGCTTCAGAAGATTACGAGTGAGGCTGTACCCTTTCTTTGACCCTATGTAATCATTAGACCTATTAAGTCATCACAGTGCAGCCTACACCTCTTGGAAAGGGAACAGAACAAATTGGTGCTGCACATCTGCCCGTATTAACCCAACTTCCAGGAGAATTAACCAGTTTTCAAAAGCAGTAGTCAGAGAGAGCCAGCCCCTTGTGAAAGCCACCTAAACATTCCTCAGAACAGAGGGAACTTAAGAATTACCAGTTCAAGGTGGATAGAAGGGAATGGGATGAGTGATTAATGTCGTAACAGCATCTAATATTTACTCTCTGCCATCTATTTCCAATTAAACAAAACCCTCGATATTGCTAGAGTCTAAATACAAACAGAAAGTTATTCTTATTCTGCACCAACCTACTGCTGCTAATCTGGGGCTTTTCTCCATGGCTACCACATCAAAACAGGAGATAAAGATGAAAGAGAGAATTTCTGCCAATGAAATTTAAGTCCATCTCACTGAAAAAATAGGATACCAAAGAGACAATACATATGTTCAATGTCCTGCAGACTCTGAAATTTTCACGGAGATTTCTGTGCCACTCTGTCTTGCAGAACCCCTGTGTTTTCTCCATGTAGGGTGTGGTGTCTTATGCAGAAATAACAAGAATTGTGAGTTTAAACACAACTGTTTTAAGAAACACCTACATTTTCTAATGATTCCCTCTCAAAGAAGAACTTCCTTTGGAAAAATACTGATTTTTCTCTCTGGCCATTTCCAGAATAATTAGCACAGTTAACTACTCCTGCTCCTGGAGGTTTCTGCCCATCACTTAAAGCTCTGCAGAGGACGTGAGGAACATCTTGTGAGCCACAAAGAACCCACACAGAGGACACCCATCCTGGACCACACCTGCTGTCACTGGGAGCTGAGACCCTCTGTCACCTCCCAAATGCAGCATTTTAGAAATTTGAAGATCAACTCTTAGGGTACATTTCCAAGGTATGCTTATTACCTTTCAAATTTAAAGTTCCCCCAAGGTTTTCTTGGCACCTTATTCTCCATTAAAAGGGGTCTATTTAAGATAGAAATTCAACTTGAGGTTTTTGTTTTAAATTGGAACCAGAGTAAAAACCCACTTCGGAATAGTGTAGAAAACAGTGGATTTTGAGATTTTTTTAGGCCAGCTCCTGACTTGGGTAGCTTGAGGCAAACTCTACATGTGTCATTAAACCCTTTGCTTTCTGACTTGTGAAGAATTCTATGAAGTATAGACACTTCCTACTCTACAAACACGTCTTGATTGTTGCAGCCCACACGCTAAAGCTGACACAACAGCACAGAGCTACAGCCAAAACAAAATAGGAGTGGAAAATAGTGGCAACATTTTGTCAGGTAGTAATTGTCAAATCACGGCTTGCTTGCTGGACACACACACCAGTTTACAAGTTTGGTGTAGTTTAATTTACTCTTGGGCGTAGCTTGGGAGTGTTTCTAGAATGAAACCTTTTGGTGCAGCAGATATCTTGGGAAAGGATTTGCCTCTGGGGGAAGGAAACAGTTTCAATCCCTTCTGTGTTTCTTGGAGGAATTTTTAATTTTAAGGCATTGATGATTATGCTAATTAGTGCTTACCCTCAAATGCCAGTGGAATATAAATGTTGATAGTAGCTAAAACATATTGCAAATGTGCAGCAAAGTCTTCCTCCAGAGAGTCATCTGCGTTCCATGATAGCTCAGCTGGGAAGAAGCAGCGTTCTTCACATGGAAAAGCAAAGTAACTCTCTCTTCTATCCATGTCATCCCAAGGTGGCACTTCTAGACTCCTCTGGATAGCCATGAATCAACTGCTACCTCATCACTTGGGCATGCCTTTCTGTGATATGTGTTAAAATGTCCAATTTAGTTCTCAGGTAAACAGGAACCTTTCCCTTTGATCAGATGTATGAGCAACATCAAGGATTTCGGTAGGATTTCTCCCCTGACCCTGGATTAAAGGGAAGCTGGCATAAATTTGGACCTACAAGAGGCTGAAGGCCCTGGCTCCAGAAGTGGATTTGAAGGGGGCTGTTCAGGACCTTTCATCTCGCTGGTGAATGCCTTGCAAAGTTCTCAAGTCTGCACGTGCTTAGTAGAAACTGAGAAAGGAACTTGGGAATATGTTCCCATAAAGTACTCCTGAAGTGTCATCCTGCTTCTGGTAGAGCAACCGGATTCCCAAGTGGGCACTCCTCCATGGAAAGAGGAGAGAAGCATGGCTTGGTTATCTGTGGTAGACACTGGATTCCAGCACTCATTCCATGCTGGCTTTCCTTGGACCCAGATCTCCAGATATGAATCTGCTTCATCTACTAAGAGAGGCAGAAGAGTTCCCTTGTGTGCGTATGGTTAAAATGCCAGAGCCAGTTATGGCACCTCGTTCTGGTCACACAGAGTCTGTTTGCTCCTGCAGGCACAAGAACTCTCCATGCTAATAACCAGTACAGAACACATGAAGATTCCTCAGTACCTCTCCTGCATTTTTTCAGGCACTCTTAAAAATACAAGTTCTCCCACGTTCTAAAAGGAAAGAATTTACAGAGCAACTCTGCTTACCAAAACATACACAGAAAAATATTTTAAAGCCTAAAAAGAACACACTTTTATCTCTTAAAAATTACTCTATTTTTAAATCTTCAGTGATTTTTTTTCCCTAGCTCAAGCCTTTTGTCATCCAAGTCATTACAGACTTCCATCCAAGTAGTACTGCCATTGCTTAATCCAAAGCCTTTAAAGCAGATGAGGTTGTTTGTCTGGCTGCAGGACTTAAACATCTGGAGATATCACAGGTAGAATCCATTGCATGATTCTGCCTGAAGCTGAGTCCTTCTAATTCCCAATAAAATTCAGCTGAGTTACTTCAGACACTTGAAGGTCTGTAGAGAAACACTGGTGCCTGTCATTTATCTCAGGTCTGAAGTACTGACCTTGCTACAAAACCAAATGGGTTGTATAGTTCCAGCTACACCAGCTTCTCTAAAAGGCTTTGTTTTCATCCCAATCCATTGGTAATGACACCTGATGGGTGCCAGAGCAGAGATTTCCACATGGCTCAGTCCTAGGATAGGACACAGAGCAAAACATTCTATGACAAAGGATTAGTTCAGCTATGCAGATCCTGCCAGAATGATGCTTGTTAGTCCAAGGACTACACAGATAGGTGGATTTCTGTGGATCAAGCTGACTTAGAACTTGGTAATCAAATCCTGACATTTTCCCTTGCAATTCTGATCCACTGTATAGCGAATTTAAAGGTACTGACACTAAAATTCCTTGTCTTTGTGATCTTTTGCAGACCTCTTCAAAGCAGTGCACAGGACTCCAAGGATTCACGGCCCACAGATTGAAAAGAGTCCTAGAAAAACACAATGCCTGTGCTTATTTTTCTGAAGATCATTCGTTAGAATTCCCGTCAGCACTGTCATAGGATGAAATCTTGGCCCCAGCTGAACTCAACAGGAATTTTGCCACTGACTTGAATGGAGCTAAAATGTCACTCCTGCTATTTGTCAAGCCAATTACATCCAGACAATACTTTAACATCTGGCTTCAACTGAACACACAGAGCAGTTCACTCCCTCGATCTCTGAAGACAACACAGGACATTGGCTACCTCCAAAAAAATGAGACATTTGTTCTTGGCAAGCTGCTTGTAATAAAGAGGGGATCCATCCAGTGACAGTATCAGAACCAAATCCCTGTTCCTTAGCCTATACTTATTGGCGATAGCATCAATAGATTTTCTGTCATTTTCTGGGAAGAATGTCGAAAGCACCCATCTACTATTGCAAGTCATTCTGTTGTAAAAACTTTGTTTAGAACAGCAGATCTGGCCTCATCTGTGGTTTCCCACACACGAGGGGGGTTTTCACCCAGTTCATCTTCTGTTTCTCAAGGCACTGGAAGGTCCCTTGTTAGGTCAGGGAGCAGCATTTCTATCTAAACCCTTCTTTAAATGTGGTGGTCAAAGGTAAGGCTGAAGGATAAGTGATTATAGGAGAACAAATGGTGTGAGCTCGTTTCCCTTTCTAAAAACCCACCTGAGACAAGGCAATATTGATTTATTGCAAAATATAAAGGTTAGGTCAATGCAAGTAGGGCACACCTTTTCCTGGCAGAGAAAAAAAAAACCAACCCTAGAGTTATTTGATCAGTGGTGATTAAAAAATCTATTTGAATGGGGAGAATCATAGAATCACAGAATGGTTTTGGTTGGAAGAGACATTAAAATGATCCAGTTCCACCTCCATTCCATGGGCAGGAGCACTTTCCACAAGACCACTTTGAGCTCCATTCAATCTGGCCTTGGACACTTGCAGGGATGGGGCATCCCTAACTTCTCTGAGCATCTCTGGGCATCCACAACTTCTCTAAGTCACTGGATGATGTTTGGAAGAACAAGGATGTACAAAAAGAGGGGCTTTCACGTGCCAGGTACACAAGGATCTGTTCCCAGCTCCAGTACTGGTGAGTTCCTGGACTGCACACGTGTGCCAAACCAGCTTCCCTTTGTCTCCTTCCATCCCCTGGGATGCAAAACCAAACTCAGTCTCCAGTATCTGATGAGCCTTAATTCCCAGCACTTAAATAATTAGCTTCTCAAATGTACGAAAACAACTCTCATTTTCTGGATTAATGAAGGGAGCTGGGTTCCACTGAGCACAGCTATTATGGAGCTGCTAATGCAGCGTTTGATTTCATCTCCTGCCACTGAGCACGGAGCAATCCGGGCCCCTGGGAGAGCAGGAACACAGGGAGAGCAACGCTGGAGGGTTAAGTGGAAGCCAGCAGGGAAAACCCTGGCAGTACTTTGTGGGTTTATGCAGAGGGAGGGCTGGTTTTATTTCTGTGTCTGCTGAGTTTCATCTGGGTTTATGAAGATGCCACATAACTCAAAAGAAGGCCAAAGCTCAGGGAGATCCGGAGGCTGGGTAGTTTGCTTTAATCACATGCCAGGCAGTTAACAAGGAAATCCATGGAACTGTGATGGCTTATGCTGCAAAGCTTGTGCTTCACAGCCCAACTCTCAGTGCCAGGGACACCAGGGACCTGCAGGTGCTCAAGAACCTCAGCACCTTCCCAAATCAGGAGCACTTTCCTGGAAGTGGCCGTTCAATATTAAGCACCTTTGAAAATGCAGGGATGCTGCTTCTGATGTCAGGGCTTGTTGGGCCACTGACTTCAGAGAAGTTACACACCATGTAATTTAGTTGAAGCAATCAGGAAATAATTATTACAGTGGAGAGTTAAAAGATGGTAATTAAACTGTATAAATAAATAACCAAAGTGACTAAAAAAGTCCACCCAAAGCCTACTTTTGGAGCGCTATTTAATGTAAATGAATCACTTAGTGGACAATACAACAATCATCTGTTCAGCTTCTATTCATTATCAAAAACAATACAGAAGGATTGGCAGAGAATAGCCGTGTGCCAGAGGGAGCCCTTTAGGAAATACCACAGAATCTGGACTGGCTTTTGTCTGTTCTTCTATTGTGCTCTGACAATGCTTTGCTAATGATGTCCAACGTCATTTCAGTTGTCTTTTTCTTTTATTTTTCCCCAAAAACCAGATCAGTGGTAATCTTGGCCTTCCAGGATTGCTTATTCCTCTTGGGAAGACTTCCACACATGATGTATCAGTTTTGCCAAGGTCCAAGGGACTGAGGATGTGTTGTTTCAGGCCCCCTGGGAAATCCCACTGTAGGTGACGAGACAAAAACCTTTGATTTGGGAAAAAATCCATTAAGTTTTAAAGAAATCATCACGTATCTTTGAAACATGCAGCACTTCAGTGAGTTGTATACTCAGTAAATTCGTCTTTTGTTACTCAATTTGAAAGGACAATAACGTCATTCTGAGAAATAAGCTGCTTTTCCAGAGGGAGTATTTACACTGATCATTCCCAGCATTATCATGGGAGTTATCTGCAGGAGACTGCCGGCTAAAGGGAATCCCCATCAGGAATCTGGGGAGCTAAATCTACCAGGCAGACACCTAGGCTAGAACAAACAGAGGTAAGACAATGTCAAGCACTAAAATACTGTCATTATGCCTCAGAATTGATGATCCCTGACATTCTCATCTCTTAGGAGTTACTGGTTTGGAATATCTCCAAGTTCAAACCTGAAGGTGTAGCAGGTACCCCGAGGGGTTCCACTTCCTTACCTGGTTCCTTGGCTCACTCCTACGTTGCTGCTGCAACTTTCAGCTCCTGCAGCGTTGCTGGTTTGACTCTGTGCAGCCCCGCAGTGCAAAATCACTGAAAACAGCCTGAGTTAAGAAAAAAGGGTGACAGTGATACACTTAAGAGAACAAACAGGCTTTTCTGCTGAGAAAATGCACGTGGAATAGCACCCGGGTTTGACTTTTCAAGGTTGTCTCTGAGGTTCTTTTATTTTGTATTAAAGAAAATCTGAGGCTCTGCAGCAAATTTCTGCAGCCAGAGATGATTCCTGTCAAATCCAGTGACGATGAGTATGTGGGTTTCTAGTTAACGCTATCTAAAATTTGAGATAGAAATGCACACTTCATAAAATCTTGCTTGGAGCTCAGTCTTCCAAATAAACCAGACAGAGATGGCATCAAACCCTCCAGGGATTATGCTTGCAAAATCCCCACCAAGTTTGCTGCAAGCATGGTGAGCAATTTGGGAGTTTTACTCACAGCATGAACTCAGAGTGCCACTGAAGGTGGGACTCGAGGGCTGACAGCCCCTCCGGGGGCTATTTCTGATATTACTATTTCCAGCTTCTTGCTGTCCTTCAGCTGGAGATCATTCCTGCTGAAACAGAGGCTGCAGGATGGGTGGCACGTCTTCTCCTCTCCATGTGTCACTGCAGTGCTCGGAATAGCCATGGAACCTGAAATAATTGGTGTGTTAGGTTAATACACTGAGCTGTGTGTGGGGATGCGCGGCCCAGGTGCCACCTCGGGGCAGGACTGAGACCTCTGACAGCAAACTGGGGGCAGCAGCAGCCAAAATCAGCCCTCCTGGAAGTGCTACAGCTCAGGGGGAGACACCATTAATATTACAGATACTTCCAGATGCACCATTCTTGGTACCTACGAGGCCAAGCTGCCAGGTAGGGTGGTGAAAATGCACCCTAAAACTGCAATCCTGAGTGTTGCCCCTTCAGTAAAAAAGTTTTCACCAGCCAAGGGTTGAGCAGGGAGGGAAAACGACTCAGCTTCTGATAAACAATAGTTCATTTCGCAAGATTATTGCCACCATTTGCACTAATTGACATGTCTTATAGCAATCTCGATTAAAAGACAAAATTTCTCAAGCATCCTTTTGGTAGGAAAAAACCCCCTGATTATATTAACTCCCAGTATATTAAAGGCATCATTCTAATATTGTGAGAAAGAAAAGAAACAGGAATAATTACTCCCCTTTGTTTAATAAACTTCCCCTAAAATATAAAAAGAAAATTATTCAGTAAAGTTCTGTTCCTCCCTGTTCTGGTAAAGAAATTTTTTTTTGTTATTCCCTCGAGTGGTTGCTTAAGTCAGGGCTCGCTGTAATTACACACCTCGCAGCAGTGCGGGAGACTTAATTAACAGAGTCACTGTAGGTGCGTTGTCAGACAGATACAACCCAGAGCTGCTGGAGGAGGCACCAGCATCCATCCAGCTGCAGTGGGCATGTTGGGGAAGAAAATGCAAGTTTGCAGAGGATTTTGAGATCCTCCTGCAAAAAGCAGCATGGACACACCCAGCAGCCTCCACTCAAAGCCCCTCAACTCCATCATCAGGGAGTCTGTGGTTTTAAAAATCTCTCTGTACTCACCAGGAGACGCTCTGCCACACGGCAAGATTTCAGATGCTCTCCTCCCCTCCTCCCAAAAGTGTGACTCACCAGTTTCAAACGGTGACATTTCATTCCCAAACTATTCCGGGAGCAGCTGGCTCCATAACACATGGAGATGTGGGGAGAAGGGAGGAGGGAAGGAAGAGCCAGCTTGCACAGTGAAAACCACTCATTCTCTCCCCCACACAGGTATGTTGCTTTTAAATTTCAGAACCACATAATTTGGGACACGCTGGCAAATTCCATCGGAGGAAAACAATAAAACAAGCACATTTCAGGGAGAAAAAAGAATCTGCACGCGCTAGTGATGCAATTCCCTATCAGCTAGGAGGGACTGGGAGAGGGGTTTGCTCTCCAGGTGGAATAGATGTGAGGAAATGCCCTGTCCCCACTTGTCCCTGTCCGTACGAGTCCGAACCCCGCAGCTCTGGGCGAACCTCGGTGTGATGCTGACCCAGGGTTTAGTCATCAGCAGTACCTTACTAACGATGAACAAATGCATGTGCAGTGGGACGATGACAACAGGGGCACGACAGAGAAGTGCGTGTCAGCTCCCGGTGCCGAGAGGAGTTTTGTGTCACACTGCGGTCCGGCATCGCTCTGTCCCTGCGGCGGGGACATCGCTGCCAAGAGCACCACGTTCTGAACGTGAGGAGCGGGATGCTGCGGGCACCGGCCTCGTCGGCACACACGTGCCGTCACGGAAACACGGGATATTCTAAGCTGGGAGGGACCCCAAAGCTTCATCGAGTCCAGCTCTGACGCGAACGGCCCGCCCGGGGATCGAACCGGCGGTCCTGGCGTGCGCAGCGGTCGCTGGGGCAGTGCCGGGGGCAGGAGCGAGATCTCGGACTCTCCGTCTGTGCGTGGCTGTCGGGTCAGAGCAGCCACCCAGCCCCAGCCCCATTCGTTAATGTTCGCAAAATTCCACGGCCAGGGAGCTGTGATGGAACCCCGGCGGCAGGGAGTGTCGGGATGCCCGCTGGCACTGGAACAGCAGCCTGGCACCGAGGCACTGGGAACACCGGGCTGCAGGGACAAACCCCAGCGAGGCGAGAGCCTCAGGGAGACGAGGAAGGGGCCCAGCCCCTGGTTCTCCTGTGTGTGTGCCCGACTGGAGTGCCGGGAGCAGGCTGTCACTGCACAGCCCAGCCCCGTGCATGTCTGCACAGGAAATGTTTGATTACACTTTCATTCATCTCCTCTGCTGCCGCTACCAAAGGGGAGGCTGTTCCTGTGGCTTTCTCTGCCCGGCAGCAGCTTGGGACCTTGCGCTGGCAGATCCAAGCCTAATTCCCATTTTTTCCTTGGGGGAGCCCCGCTGAAAGCAGTGTTCATTCAAGGAAGAGCAGGATGGCTCGCTGCTCGATCCTGGCATGCAGCAGCAATGACCTTGGCTAGGTAACCATCTCCTGAATACAAAGATGGGTATAAAAGCAGCAAGTCCCTTTTTAAAAAACACCCAGTCTTCTGCTAAGGTAGGGAGAGGCAGCGGTTTGTTAAATAAATGCGTCTGTCAGAGCTGGATTTTTTTTTTCCCCGGCTTCCCTAAATGCCCTTCACCAGCAGAGAAGGGGGAGGGGACCTGCTCTTTGAAGCCTTTTCCTTATGGGAATAGAAAACACGGAAAGAATTCAATTCTCTGCCACAGCCCAGCAGCACTGATCCACACTTCAAACCCCAAAGCCCGGGAGCCCGGCGGGCTGGAGGGTGCTTGGAGCCTGCAGCACCACAGATTAGCCTTGCTCGATATCCAGCATCATTAAGTGTCCCCCGTGGTGTTAAAGCACGGAAAGAGGGAAAGGAATGGAGACTGGGGAAGAAAAATTAGGAAATTCTGTGCAGAAAGAACTGCGGTGATCCAAATCTTTGATCAAAGCACCATCTAGTGAAGAACAGGCTCCTTGCAGCTGGCAGCGCTCTGGGCAGCTGCACCAACATTTGCCTTTCACCACAGGTTTGCTGCTAAAAAACCCCAAATATCACCCAAATATGCACAGCCCACACTGGACCTGAATGAACAGGAACACGGCCCAAAATTGCTGCCCTCTGCTTAAATCTTTCCCAGTGGAAACACATTCCTCTCCTCCCATCATCTCCCACCAGAGAATCTCAGACCCCCTGAAACCCACAGGGAAGAGTCACCACAGGAAGAGGATGATTTGAGAATGATTTCCATGTTGTAGTTTGGGCGCTAAGGAAAAGAAAAGGTAAGTGAGCGGTCTAAGGTCGTGCAGGAAGCCAGAGGCAGATCCGGGAATAGAGATCAGCCACCCTGGACCCAGGGATGCCTGAACAATAGCACAGCCTCTCCCTCTGTTGTCATTTAACTCCTTCCTGACCCACCAAAGCCCGGGAGAGGGCTGAGCTCTCCACTCCTCTGCAGATATGCCTGCAGCTTTACAGCTCTTGGGGGCCCAGCCCTCAGCCCTTACTTGCTTTTCCCACTCCATACCAAGGAGGGAAGGCAGCAGGGAAGGACAGGGTCGGATATCCTGAGAGCAGTGAAGCTGCAGGTAGGAAATATTTCTGTACAGTGGGCCTGAGCTGTCCCCTCAGCAATTAAAATAACCACAATTAGCATCTTTTAATGGAAATGGTACCTCAGCTTTGCCATTTCTGTGATAAAACATCAGTATCTCCCCAGGAAGCATTCAAGCCCATTAAAATGGCTGTGGAGTGTGAGGATCTTTAGCTGCAGGAGGAGAGGGTATTTCTCCCTCTCCCTCTTCCCCAGCTTTTGGGTTATCCGCAAGGATTGGGGATTTGCAGCACGATCACACATCAGAAATGCAGTTTCACTAAGTCTACAGTGTTCTCACACTGAGCCTGGAAATGCTGCAGTGCAGGCTCTGGAGGAGACAGTAATTACAAACAAACCTTATAGAAAATAGCTGGAAAAGAAAAATAATACTCAGGTGGTGGAAAAAACCAGTGAGTGAACTGCAATGAACTGAACTGCAGCAAAATTCTCCCAGAGACAAGAGCTGAGAGAAACAGTGACCGAGTGTCCAGCAAGAGTTCTCTGAAAGGAGTTTGATGTCCTTGAGTCAGAGCCCAGTTCCAAACCAGAACTATAACTAGGACAAAAATTAAGACCATCTTCTTGGGTCACTGTCTGGAAGGGACACAGACAAATCTGCAAAGAGCTGCAGGGGCAAAGAATTGGAAAAGCCCCAAGAAGCCCTTATTTCTCTATCTTCCATTCTAGGTCTGGTTTTTTTCCTCTACCACCCTATAATGTTTTCATTCACTCCTATAAACCCAATCTCGGGAGCAGGGAGGGGAGGAGGAGAGTCTGCACCATTGTATCAGGGGCTGAGACAAGAAAATCTTTAATCACGCCACAGCCCTTTGAACATTTACATTTTCCAGCCAAAGGCACTGTGAAATTGGGAGCTTTCTGTTCAAACTAGTTCAAGGATGTTTTCCCTGGGGATGGTTTTTGTTACCCCATGGGGATTTCTGCCCAGATCTTTGCTCTTGGGGTAAGCAACCAAAGCTTTTCTTACAGAAAGAAGCTACATCTGCTACTCCTTGAAAAAATGGTGACAAGTAAGAGCCCAGAAGAACTAGGGCACAAAATTGCTGCCCTAGAGACTGGGGTTAGAAGGCTGCATATCTGCACTCAGTGATGCAGTAAAGCAGATGTCACCAAACACAAGTGCAAATAGTTCCTCGAGTTTGTAGAATTTTTTTCCTCCCCCCTCAAAAACGAGCTGCTGCACTTCAAGAGGGCAGTGATGGAACAGCAGGATGTTTGTCAAGGAAGTGTTCACATGCTACAAGGATTCCAGCCCTTTGCAGTTGTGGCCTGACACAGGGAGAGAGAAAAGAGAGATTTGAGTGCTAATAAAAACAACAGGCATGGTTTTAGATTATACCAACATTTACCACTTGGGGCTTGCACAGTCTTCAAAACCAGTCCTGGATTTGGGGTAGATTCTCCACTAATGTTTCTGAGAACAAAGACACGTTGACATAAGTAAATCATCTAATCCCCGTCTGGTGTGTGATGTGTCAATCAGCAGGTTTAAAGCAGAGGTGAACATATTGCTAATTACATTAGATTAACCTCAGAAAATGGAATCTCAATCAAAGCAACAAAGTCAAGTTTTAGTTCAATGACTTTCCCTCTCTAATTACAGCTCCAGTCTGACCCCTTGCTGTATCACTCGCTTGGCATTTGGTTTCCATCAACTTTTCCAGCACCTGCCAGTCTGGGGACAGACCATTCCCTGTTAAAATAAACGTCTGGGAGATACCAGGTAAATGCCCAGAGCAGCTTGGGCAGAGCTCTCAGGTAACTGCTGTCCTGTGCATTAGGCTACAGCTCTTCCTGCCCAGCCTGGGTGGGAAATATGGACTGAAGTGACTTTTTCCAGCTCTGATTTTCAGGAGACTGAACTGACTACTGCTCCCAGTAAGACAGCCATGATATAAACTACCCTTTTCTGGGTTTTATTTTTCCTTTTTTTTTTGTGTGTAAATAAAATTATTGATTCTTCCATTTCATTTCATACTGGCCCTGAGGTCAAAAAAGTGCATTATCATCCTTCCTTTCAGAATGTGATTTTTTAGGAAGATTTTGAATTATTTTCTCCTTTTTTCCCTGAAATATCGATCCCTTACTAATGAGGAACTGACACTGAAGCTTTGAATTCATTTCAGTGTTTTCCTTATTAGAAGAGAGGAGCGGAAGAAAGTTAACATAAAAATTTATGATAAAACCATCTTTCAAAGAGCTGCCATTAAAAGCTGTCATTTATCTCGCTGCTGTTCACAGGAAAAGACATCTGGGATTAACTGCCCTTGGAAAACACTTCAGTACTTCTGACTGCCTGTGTAAACGTGCCTTCTGCTCACAAATGCCTTCACAAAGAGCTGGAGAAGCTCTCTGTGCTGTGTTGAAGCCTGCCGTTCCTCAGGGCAAGAGTCCTGACACATTTGGACTTTGGGCTTTGGGGATCCCTGGAGTCAGATTTGTGCTACAGCCTGGCAAGGCTCTATTGCCCCTTATCAGTGCCATCACCTGAGCGAGGGGTTTAAAGCTGCACAACCTGGAGCACATTCAGGCCCCATTTCTGCACAGAGCTCATGGAAAAACTGAGAAGTCAGGTTTTCCCCGATCATGGCTTTGAAAGAGGCTCTGAAGAAATGCCTCTTTTTCTCCTCCTGCAGGAATTCAGTTGTTCCTCACAGTCACACCTTGTGCAGAGTCCTGTCCTGTGCCAACGTCACTCTCAGGCACAGGGCGTGGAGTCTCCCTCACTTGGGATATTCCAGAGCTGTCTGGATGCAACCCTGTGCCATGTGCTCTGGGATGGCCCTGCTCGACATGTGAGGCTGATCCAGATGCCTCACTGGTCCCTTCCAGCCTGACCCACGCTGGATTCCGGGATTCTGGGACAGGCAATGCCCACCTGAGGGGGAACGCCGGGGAGGGTCGGAACTCCTGATCGGCAGCGCCGCTCCCCGGCCGGGCTGCACACGCAGGCGGACAGGTGAGGGCAGCCGCCCTCTGGCAGCGACTTCCGGGGGGCGTCACGGCGCAGCCGCCGCTCGGGGGAGTCCTGGCGGAAGTGCCCGTCCTGGCACTTCCGGTGGTGGCCATGGTGACGGCGGCGGCCAGGTGCGGACCGGGGGGACAGGAGGGGCCGGGGGACACCTGGGAGGGGCCGGGGGCCTGCGGGTGCGGCTCTGAGAGGGGTGGGAGTCTGGGAAATGCTGGAGAGGTCGGGAAAACGCGGCGCTGGTGTGCGCGGGGACACCCAGCGCTCCTCAAGACAGAGTTCACCGCCGGTACTGACATGAATACGTAATTACAGATAAATCAGGGAGACACTCAGCCAGCTCTCGTGTTCTCACGGTGGCTTAGGTGATTCTTGATCTGGTAAATGTTTGCAAAATACTTTCTTCGGCACGACAAATGTTTCAATTTTCTAATCATGCCACCATTGTTTCTGTCCCAAACACCAGTAGAGCGTTTCCGAGTGGGAATTATAGTTGTAACTGAGTAAAAGTGGCAGGAAGATTTATGAGAAGACAATTTAATGGAATCCTAGACTGGCTTGGGTTGGAAGGGACCTTAAGCCCATCTCATTCTACCCCCTGCCATGGACAGGGACACCTTCCACTAGACCAGGTGAAAAACTAGATAATTTCTCAAGTCTGGGCTGTTTCTTGGGTGCTGGAAACATATTTTTTCCCTCTTGCTGCACCATGGGTCGAGGTTGTTGTTTTGCATAACAATTACGGGAAAACAAAGCAGGATCCATTGAATGACTGCTGAGATACAACAAAAGTTTGATGCTTCAGGTAATGCTTTCTTTTGACAATTCCAGTTGAGTTGCTGTATTCCTTTTCCTGAACCCCTTTCCCTGTTTTCTGTTTGGAATGAGGAGCTCTGTGCAGTTCC
This sequence comes from Atrichornis clamosus, assembly GCA_013400975.1. Taxonomy (NCBI): domain Eukaryota; kingdom Metazoa; phylum Chordata; class Aves; order Passeriformes; family Menuridae; genus Atrichornis; species Atrichornis clamosus. Next base: position 22,138 of record WBMZ01008497.1, on the reverse strand, counting down.
TGCATTCCTCCTCAGGAGTTTTACTGCTTTCATTAATTTTGAGTTCACTTCTGTCTTTTCAGTCTGGGAGTTAAATTCTGCTCCCCCCTGCACTGGAAAGGTCACAGCCTGTATTCCCGAGGTTCGTTTTTAGAGGCAGCTCTTGGCTGAGCTGGCATTGGACACAGCACATTTGCTTGGATCGCTGCCATTTCCAAATTTAAGTCAGGGCTCTCCTGTTCTGGGACCAGAGGGAGCCTCCAGCTCAGAGTCACTGCAAGTGAGCCCTTTTCTCAGGTAGGACTTTGTGCTTTCTTCAGACTAAAGTCCTTACTCAAGCCTACAGCTGCTCTGCTTTTTCCTTAGGAAAACCAGGTTTTTTTCCCTTCCTTTTTATGCCCCCACCTTTGGATTTGGGAATTCAGCCTCCAGTTGCTGCCACTCGTCACGTAAAGGACAACGTGGTTCTGGGAAAGCTGAGGCTACAGAATCAGTGTTTGGGGAAGCTCTCAGGAGTTTAGATTTTTAGGATCTGGTCTCTTCTTTGCTGCCTTTAGTGCACTCTTGACCTTGTTAACTAATATCCTTGTTCCTTCAGAATCCATTGTTCTGGCTTTTATAGGAAAATGTCCAGTTTTTGTTCTAACAGGAAAATTCTGGGGTTTTCTTTCAATTGGACAAATGTGACTTATTTTATGGGAAGCCTTTGGAAAGTTGCCAGTCACTTGTATTTGCTCACATTATCAGTGTTCTTATTTCTGCTCTTTAATAACCTGCATGTTCCAATCCTGCCTTTCGGAATGGAGAACTGGGAATTACAGGACTTGATTTGAACCCGTTAATGAGCAGTGGCTTCTCTCCTGCTGAAAACTTAGTGTCATAAACATTACCTGTTAATAAGAGGGTTTTTTCAGCATGAATACCTAAATTATTGAATAAATTATTCTTCCAGCCTTTGACTTGCAACTTAAAATTTTTCTGATGTGAATTAGGGATATTTTTATCAATGATCCATCTCAATCTCCTTCAGAGAGAAGCAGTTTTTTCCCCTGGATTTTGCAGCAAATAACCATAATATTGAACAGAATATAACTCCTCCTTCAGGTTGCAGCAATTATTTCCTTAGGATTTCCACCAAATAACCCTGCAAACTGCATGCAATGAAACTGCCACCCTGTTGTGCCAGTAGCCTGGCACTGGGCTCATAGGATGGTTATTGCTGGACATCCTGCAGTGTCTCTGTGGCTGGAGCTGATTTCCATGTTCTCTTGTTCCACTGATATTTATTTTATCACTAGTTCAGCACGTTCAATATAACAAGCTAAAACAAAGGCTCATGGGTTTGTGATCTACAAAATCAAAGCAGAAGTTGTTGCTGTAGGTCTAAGGTGCTACAGAAATTCTTCTTTCCAAAATAATTTATTCAGCTGGGTTTTCCTCTCTCTCAAGTCCGACCAAACAGATTTTTTTTGTCCTAGAGCTCTTTTAAGGGGCCACTTGAGCACCTTCCCTGGAAGAAGGCACTGCATCTGCACGCCCTAATAAAGAGGGATCTACATCTCTGATGGGCAGATCCTTCTCTCTCTTGCTCCACTCCTCTCTCTTCCCCATCCCGTATTCCCCCTTCCAGAGGAGTTACCTGTTGATTCAAACTCCAGCCTGGAAGCTGCCAAAGGAGGCTGCTGCTCCTGCCTGGGTTCTTGGCTTGCTGCAGCCTTCAGGCAGAGATGGATAATCTGCCCAGTTCCTGTGTATAATATGGAGAAAAAGGAAAGAAAAACAATGAAAGAACTTGGAAATACTTTTCAAATCCTACTGTGCTTTAGTTAGGAAAGGTGTCAGGAAAGCCCCCTCTTCCCAGGTACCTTTTCACCTGCATTTCACTGAAACCAGAACCAGAGTAGGGCCAGATTTTTCCAGTGCCTCATGAAGGAAGTGCCACTGCACCTGTCAGCTCCCACTTTGGAAATAATGAAAGGGCCTAAACGTGGGCTGAAGACCTTTGATTCCAGAATGTCCTGTAAGCCCAGTGTGAGCACAGCACCTGTTGCCCCTGCCCACACCTCATCTGCTGAATCTCAAGAAACCTTTGAGAGAACAAAAAAAAAAAAGGAATCATAAAGAAGGCAGCTGCTTTCAGTGACCAGCTGAGCATGAGCCAGTCAGGAGGACCTTCTCATCCAGCTTAAAGAGGCCAATGGCCTTGTGTCAAAACAGCTTTTTCCCAGAAATTATTTTAGGGAAGATCTGCTCTCTTATGTCAACTCAACTCTACCAGTCCCTGGTTGTGAACCAGTACAAAATACACCCTGTGTGCACTCCCTCAGCACAGAGCTACAGGAATAAGATGCTTTGCCACTGCCTGAGCTTGATGGTCCTTTTGGGTTTCCGATTTCCCACTTTGGGCACACTCCCTGTGCCCGGGGGAGCCGCTGTTCCCGATGTCTGCCTGCATTATGCACAGTGGATTACACCAGGAAGTACTTCAGAGACACACGAGTTCAGGAATGGGAAGCTCCAAAGGACCTCGAGAAGAGCTCTGTAATTACTTGATGGTTTTATTTTTAGACCTCTCCAAGTTTATTTAGAGCTGTCTTTATGTGTTATTTTATTGTGTTCCAGCTGTACCCCCAGAAATACTTATTTTATTCAGTTCACTACTATTTCAGCAAGCTGTTCACTGACGAGCTATTTGAGGAATTCTCTCCAAGCCCCTGATGGACATCTGGAAGAGCCTGATATTTTCCACATTAGCTTTGTTCCATGGCATGTAGAGCCTCTGCCGTCCCCTCAGTTCCACACGAGTTCAGTCCTACTCAGTGACCCTGAATTCTGCCCTGGCATTGTAGTTACCTCGTGTTTGCTGCTTCTCGTGCTGTCCTTTTGTTTGAAGTTGCACAAGTTGTGTCCAGAACTTTCCAGTATCTTCCCAGTAAAGACATGTCTTGCAGTTCAGACTGCAAGAGTTCAAACTCTGTCTGCACAAGAAAGAAGAAGGAAAGGGAAAACACACTGATAACTGGTTTTGACTTTGTTAAGATTTCAGGAAAGGGTTGTAATTGACTTTATGCTGACACCAAGCTTTAATAAAAGCTCAGGGAATACAGAGAGTGAAAATTACTGGCATTTTAACAAAAGTCTCACTTGCTCTTTGGCTCTGTAAAGCTGTCCCGTAAGCTACTCCCTTGAAGGAATGGCTTAGCAAGGAGATTAGGGCTATGCCTTGGTATCAGAATCCAATTGCAGGATGAGATTTCAGTGCCTTAAGCAAATAACCTGCTAAGAGAGAAAACCTGGAGCTTCCAAAAGACAGGCTGGCTTATATCTGTCTGGGATAATACACAGAAATTGATCTCTGCCTTGTAGGTACTGTGGTGCTGGCTGTTCTAGAGAAATCTGAGAGGTTTTATTACAATCAGAAGAATGTGGAGACACATCCCAGTCCTGAGGAACTCCCACTCCAAACACACTTCGTACAAGAGGGTGAATTTAGAGCAAAACACGGGAACAGCATCTCTGAACCCAAGTTTGTTACGTGACAGCTGCCAGGGTCCAATGCCAAGTGTCCTGCTGGGATGTTCACATTACTAATTAAATGCTTAAAATTGGGTACTGATGTGAACTTTTAAAAGTGTAAATGAAGGGATGAGGAACACAGGTATCTTGGTGGTTTATTGGTGGTCTAAGGCAGGGTTAAGGAAAAGAATTTCAAAATAATTTTCAAGCCTTTGCTAATTTTCTTCATGGTGAAGTGACCTGTTTCCTTTCATCCCGTGGCTCTAGGAAGACTGTTCAGAAAGGAAAGCTGATGGATTTCACAAGCACAGTCATCATCCCGCTGCTTTTTGGCAGCTTGGGGATCTTCGCCATTTTCCGGCTCCTGCAGTGGATGCGGATGCGAGCCTACCTCCAGGAAGCAGTGGTGGTGATCACAGGGGCCACTTCTGGCCTGGGAAAAGGTATGGACACAAAGGAGGGCACCACGGGCAGGACAGGCAGGGGCTTGTGGAAGGAGCAGCTGTTGGAATAAAACCATAATGAGCTGAAAGTTCCTTTGCTCTGAGTTTTGAGGGACGTGGCTCCCACCTGAGTTATAACCAGAGCCAGTGCAGATGTGCAGTCAAGAAAGTCTCAATATTCATTAAGGAAAATTTTAATCATCCTCTATAAACTGGAGCTCATCAAAGCAAGGAATGAGTTATGCTGTTCTTGTGCTGTCAGGCGCCTTTTCCCTTAAATCCTGAAAAAGCCAGGAAGCCAAATTGTTTCTCTAAAACTTCCCGGAACTGGTGTTCTGCATTCATGTTTGTTGTACTTGCAGCTACTCTGCCAAGCTTTCCACTCCTTCTCCCAGCACCTCACTCTCAAGTTGAGGTATTTTTCTTCTCATAGTACAAATCCATTCTAAATTAAAACTCTTGGTGTTATTAACACCAGGGAGTATTTTTTTCCAAATAAAATATATGTTTTGCTTCAGTGGCTATGTTCTCTAATTCTGCTTTCTGTAATTGCTTTAAAAGCTGCTTGAAGAGAAGACAAGGTGCTCTCTGCTATCAAGGCCTTTCATTAGGATGAGTACATTTATAGAACAAATAGAGCTTTAATTGATGCTGCCTGTGCATGTGAGTTTGTCCCTAAGGATGAGGGTGTTCAGGAACTGGCCAAAGGAGATGAACTGGTTCTCTCTGCCTGCCACAACCAAAAAGAGGGAGTGGTAAAAGACTTTGTATTTCACATCAAGAAGAGAGGAAATTAGGCTCTTAGGAGAGACCTTCCAGCTGGGCAGCTGGAGCACCGTGTGCTGTTGGGTGTGGAGACTTTCACCATAGCACAGTGAATTTTCCTCCCTTATTGACCCATTTCCAGGACCTTCAATACTCCCCTCACTTCTAGTTTTTAATGCACCAGACCACCTCTAATTGCTGTGTGCTCTTAACATCCTTCCTTACCATCCACTGCCATCCCCTGTGCAAACAAGCAGTTTGTCCCTCTGGCTCCCAGAGGGGACAGGAACATGCAATTAGGAGGACAATAGCCTGGCATCCCTTCTTCAGCCTTTCCCTGATGAAGAGGATCACCTTGAGGAAGCCATTAGACCCAAGGCTTCCAGAACCTCTGGAGGTGTCCATTAAGATTGAAACTCCTACGAGCAGGCCCTGCTGTGTTAGATGACACACACAAGGTAACTGTGGTCCCTCTTAAGGAGGGCATAAAGTAAAAAATGAAGAGGCACAGGCAAATTGGACCAGCTGAGGGGGAGGATGTGTAAACAGCACGATAACTGTCTAACCAGCACAGTGTCTGTGAGCACTGCAGCTGCCTCACCACTGTCAAGTGTCTGTCACAGTCACAGGACAGTGGGACATGGCTGTGACCTTGCTGTAAATCAGCCTGACCATCCCTCAGGGGCAATAAAGCCACCTCAGACCCCTGCCAGCAAACAGCAGCTTTAACTCTCACCAGGTCTGATGCAGACCTGTCCTTTGCCTGGTGTTCAAATGCCTACTTTCCTCTCTTCCTTGCTTCCTCCAAAGAATGTGCCAAAGCTTTCCATGCAGCTGGCTCCAAGCTGGTGCTCTGTGGCAGAGACAGTGAGAAGCTCCAAGACGTGGTGCAGGAGCTTTGTGCTGTGAAGAATCACCAGAAAAACGTGAGTGGGACGAGGACAGGCTGCTGGCCCATGTGGGCTGGGCTTCTGCTCATGTTGTTGCAGGGGTTACAGAATTGCTTGTGGGTTGTTCTCTTGAGCAATAGGGAAAATGCAACTCGGTGGTTAGGGATACATGTTGATACAGGAGTACATTGAGCTGGCATGTCATTTCTTGTAAAAAGCCCATAAAAATAATCTGAAAGAGTCCTTGGCTGGAAATGAAAGTGAGAGCACACGAGGGCAGAGTGCCCACACCCCTTGCACCTGTACCTCATATACTGAATTTGGAAAAGTGACCTTCCTTCTGTTGGCTTTTATTTTTGATGTCTAGTGCTGCTGACAGTGGCTAAGAAAGGTATTGCTGGCTTCTGCAGAAAAGTTACGGGTTAAGTTTTGCCTTTTTCAGATGCTTTTTCCTTAATAAAAGAGGGAACTTTAGAACTTGAGGAAGATCTCCCTTGCCCTTTCGTAGGCTCAGGTATAAGGAACAAGCTACAGGAGCAGAGAAACCACCTGCTTCTGTCATGTATTTCTGGAACTGCTGCACTGTAGTTGCACAAGGTCTGGATGGCCCTGCTCCTGTGCTTCCAGCGCTGGGGAATTCCATCATGAGCGTGAACATCCAGCACTGCCTGAACTGCGTTTTGCTAACTTTAGTTTATTCACAGACACACAAACCTCACACTGTGGTGTTTGACCTCTCGGACACCAAAACTGTGGTAAAAGCTGCTGAGGAGATCCTGAAGTACCTGGGTCACGTGGACATCCTGATCAACAACGCAGGCATCAGCTTCCGAGGCACGATTGTGGACACAGGGCTGGATGTGGATAAGAAAGTGATGGAAACAAATTATTTTGGACCCATAGCCCTCACCAAAGGTACGTGTGATCCACAGTACAGGGGGACAGTGGATTTGGCTGATGCCTCTGCAGACCAGCACAACTGAGCACAGCTTAACTTGTGTTTGTAATTGTACCTGGTACAGTGCAATGTGAGAGGGGTTTGGGGTTATGGACAGGCCTGAGGAGGTGCTTGGGCATGACTGTGTGGGAAGTACCCCACTGGAGATGATACCTGGTTCCAGCTCCTGGCTTTAGTCTGGCAGGAAGTTGGGAAGAGATCCAGTTAGTCTGGCTGCTCTGACAGGACACTTGAGAATGCAGTGTGGGTTCCAGTGGAGCTGCAGCTTTCCTAGGAAGGCTTTCCTAGGAAGCTTTGGCTACGCAGAAAGCTCAGCCTGGAGGGTGTCAGCTGCAGGAAATGGCAAGATGTTCTGGTGGCAGAAAAAGCAAGTCCTGTTGCCCACATCTGTGTGCCACCACAGCAGCCCTTGTGCAGCCTCTGGCACGAGGAGTCTCCTCAGAGGTGAATGTCCCAGCCAGGCACAGCTTCAGTCAGAGGCATCCCAAGCACTGTCCCAACCCCTGCACTGAAGAGGGATGTTGTAATTCCCTTCAGCATCTCTGAATGCTCTGAAAGCTTTGATTCTTGACAGCAGCAATGGCAGGACTGTTGCCTGAATGGGTCTTTTTTTGTCCTTTGCTAGCACTTCTCCCCTCCATGATCAAGAGGAGACAAGGCCACATTGTGGCCATCAGCAGCGTGCAAGGCAAAATAAGCATTCCTTTCAGATCTGCATGTAAGTACCTCCACAGAAGATGGGAAAGACATATTTGGGGCACCAGGCTGAATAAATACTTGGCTCCTGTTTCCACATTTAGCTCTCCATGGAGCTGGCTGCGTGCAGGAAGGCAGAGCTGTGCATCACCCTCAGTGTGGTCACAAATCACTGACAGCACTCTCGAGTACAAAATCTTAGCCCTGTCCTAAAGTTTTTAAGGGATGGAGAAGGAGAATATGTTTTGAAAACAGCTTGGTAGTCCTGTCTCAATACTTGAGAGTCACTACAGTTCCATAATTTTATGGTATTTTATCCTTGTTGTTTGTCTGTGTTACCTCCTCTAAGAAAGTAGGAATTTTTTGTTTTAGTAAATTATGAAGTGCCATAGTACAAACTGTGCCAAAATAAAACCCTAAACAGACATCTTGATCCAGCAAACTCTTCATGATAAATCAGTTATGACAAATTCTGGTGGGATTACTGAAAAAAGCCTTTTAAAAGATGGATGAACTAAGAGGACAGCTTTTGGCACACAAGCATTAGTACATCACTGAAAATAAACACCAAAAGTACAGTGGTGATGGCGTAAGATGGGTCGGGAATGATGCTGAGTGGAGGAGAGCCTGGAACATTGGAGCCAGGGAGTCTTGCAGGTGGTGTGGGCCTGATTGCTCCAGAAGTTCTGGAGAGCTCCCAGAGTGCTTGCACAGGGACCAGAGCCACATGGATGTGCCAGCAGGAGCTGTGTGTCCTCCCAGGCTGTGCAGCCTGTGCTGGGCTGGCTCTGGTGGCTGCTGGTGTGGCGGTGGCAGTCACAGGCAGTGACCGAGCCAAAGGAGTCACCCAAGCCTTTCACGGGGGACAGTCCTGCCCTGGGCCACACTGCCCTGCTCCTGCCTGGCTCTGTGATCTGCTGTTGCCTTGTGTGCAGCCAAGCTCTGACCCTGCTCTGCAACTCCCCAGCACTCAGCACGTGCAGGGCAGCCAGCTCTGGGTCTTTGGTCTCCTCTATCAGGAGTGGGAGGCAGCCTGGCTTCACTGCAGAGTGCTTTGGCAGGGCTCTGATATTAAGCTCAGGATCCCAGCCAGTTTTCAACTAGAGTTTACGTTTTGCCTTCTTAAATTGCCTCTCACTCCCACTACCTGTTGCTGCCATTCACTAAACAAAAACAAACATAGAAGCTGGAGAACAGCTCTTGGGTTTTTGCTGAGAAGTGGCTGCACTGCAGTGAAAAATGCATTCGGAAAGTAAATATTCCTTCAGCCCTGCTCCTTCTCCTTGGTTCTTTTGCTGTTTTCCAGATGCTGCCTCTAAGCATGCTACCCAGGCCTTCTTTGACTGTCTGCGAGCAGAGGTGGAGCAGTATGACATCGAAGTGACAGTTGTGAGCCCTGGATACATCCAGACAAACCTCTCTCTCAACGCTGTCACAGCAGACGGATCTCGCTATGGAGGTGAGAGACCACTTGCTGCCCTATTTCTAAAGCATCTCCACCTCACCCAGTTTCTACCAGGTGTGTTTGCAACACATGGCCTCTGGTGGGGACACAGGTTAGGCTTGAAGGATTAAAAAACAACTTTGGATGCAGGGTAGGAACAGTAACCCCCAAAATTTGTCCTTCCTAGACAGCAGCTATTGCCTTCAGGCCCAACCATGACTAACAGCAGTGCTCCCATTTGCAACTGGAGTGAAAACCAAAACAAGCAGCCATGTACTTAGAGAATTCCTAGAAAGGGTACCTAGGTGAGGGTTTACCTGCTGGTGTTGGTGCTCACTGGGCTTTCCCTTGGCAGTTATGGACAAGACCACGGCCGAGGGACAGACGGCGGCTGAGGTGGCCCAGGTGGTTCTCAGTGCAGTGGGACAGAAGAAGAAGGAAGTGCTTGTGGCTGGCCTGACCCCCTGCCTGGCTGTCTACCTGAGGAACCTCTGCCCCAGGCTCTTCTTCACCTTAATGGCATCTAGAGCAAGAAAGGAGAGGAAGGCAAAGGGCTCTTAGAACTCAGCTCACCTGAGCAGGGAGAGGCTGAGCCCCTGCAGTCGGCTGGGACATCACTGGAGGTGCTCCTGCAGGAAAACCCTTTCTCAAAATGCTGTTTACCATTGCATGGAGAGTGGGAAGTGGTTTACCCCACATTGCTGGAATACAGCACCTAAACTTCAGCTGGAGAAGGAAGGGTGCTTGGACAGTGGGGGAGAGCTGAGGGTGCAGGGGAGGGGACAAGGGGACACTCCTCACCTCACTGCAGGCACACTCAGCTTTGCTGGCCTGCTGCAAATAAAACCCATCTCTTCTGCCTCCACACAAGCAGATCTTGGCTTTCCCCACCCCATGGCCCCTGTGAAATACAGTCTCAGCTGGGAGCTCTCGTGGTCAGTGTCTCCGTCCCACTCCTTCCAATCCGATCCAGAGCGTGCTGCTTGCAGTGGGGAAACTTCACAGAGCCTCTTCCTGCTAAGGTGCCAAATCATCTGATATGTGGCTCAATCCAGTGCCACTTTTACAGAAGTAACTGATGTACAATTTGGGCATATTTGGCCATCATTTTACCTGTCTGAGTCGTGCCCTACCGATGCACAGGGACAGTGAACTCTGCAGTGACAGCACCGTGTGAATCCCAGCCCAAGGAGTGCAGGGAAGCACTGAACAGGGAGAACAGCACAGCAAGGCCTGGACACACTGCACAGGTGACAGCAGCACACCTGGCCCACCTGCAGGCCTAGAGCACAGGGCAGGTGTGATCCTGGGGATGCCAGGCACTGTCTCCTGGCACACAGAGGGAAATCCATGTGTGGAGGGTGCACAGAATAGCAGGCAGACCCTTAGTTCTCATCTCCTTTAAAGCAATCACAGGTGCTAATTAGGATCACATCCCGTGGGGAATGATACCTGCCTGCTCACATATCACAGGCTTCAGGGAGCCTGACAGCCTGAAGGAGTGCCACGTTCCAGTCCTTCTCCTCATGTGAGGGATACCAGCACCACTAGGAAAAAGGAATTGCTGCACAAAGATAGATCAGGAGTAATTTAAACTTATAATTGAAATAAACCCTACTAGTAGGAACCAAGGTCCAGACCCCTCCTGCCACCTCCATGCACTTGTCAGCATTTTCCATGTGTCCTGCATCCTAAGTCCTGCCTGGGAGTGCACATCCAATGACAAATAAATTACATTGCTATGGAATGAATCCTGTCATCTATTCCAGCTCCTCACAGCAGGTAACATGAGAGGAAGGGAAAGCAGGAGGGTTTTCTTTTCTTACATCCCTGCAAGGTGCTATTGTACCAGTAGCAGCTGCAGAACACCACAATTCCAGCTCTCTTTATGGGACCTGTTAGCTTAGAGTTGACAGTGTGAATCCACACAGAGGATTAGTCACACAGACTGATAGAGGTGTGCACGCTCAGCAGGACCTTCTCCTTCCAAAAGCCTTTTCTTAACCACTACAGATTTATAAATGATCTCTGAGAATCCTTCCCAGATGACAACCAGGATGTTTAATGATCACAATGCTGCTCCTCAGTCAGGACATTCATCCTCTGCCACTTTCCCTTGGCTGAGGCTGCAGATGTGTCACAGAAAGGCCTGGGGTTGGATGACAAGTTGAAGCTTTCAGGTGTATACGCATCTTTTCCTGTTAAGATATGAAAGCAAGGCATTACCTTCTCTGTCTTTCCACCAGGGGAGTGCTGGTGTTAGTTGTGCTTTTCCTTTTGTGTTTTCCATGCTCAGATCCTCAGTTTCTTGGTGAAATACAGAGCTCCTGCCAGTCTTGTTCAGCTGCTCCATGTTCTGGTGTTTCAGGTTGTGGCTACCCAGGAAGGACCGAGGGGCTGCTTTGCACTTCTGTGTTCCCATCCAGGGCACTGAGGGTGAAACACATCAGGCCTGAGGGAAAAGCTATGTGTGGGGAGTTACTGTAGTTACTGTTGGAACTCCAGCTCCAAGGCAGAGGTTACTGGGAGTGCACACATTCCCCTTTGGAAGTAAACTCCTGGAATGTTGCACACTCCAGAGCATGTCCACAGTGGGCAGGGTGGGCAGCAAAGTGTGGGGGCTTCTGAAAGGGAGGTTTGTCCCCAGCCACTGTTGAGTCCCAGCTACCAGCACAGGGGATAGCAGATACAGCACCACTCCACACGGATGGAAATTTTTGGCAATTACCACTCTATGCACTAAAATACCCCTCAAGGACCCTCATTCTCTCAGGTCACCTTGCACAGTTACAGCCCTGACTGACTGACTGACAGCTGGGATGTCACCAAGCATTTTAGCTACATTATCACTGAGATTTCTTGGAAAACAAACCCCCTACCCCTCCCACTATGTCCTCTCCACCTCAGAATGGAGCAACAGGTGTGTTTTTAAAACAGACCTACCCATTGTGACAGCTCAGCTGACTTTTCACCTTTCTTCCTGCAATAAAAGACCCCAGGAAACTTGCTAATTTTTAACTCAAGTCTTTGATGCTGACCTTGCATTTAGGGAACCTGCCATAGTGATCATTCCAGGCAAGGGGAAGCTTAACACAAGTGCAAGGACCACCGAGGTTTGGTGAAGAAAAGGAATTAACATCCCTGATGTTAATTATTCTGCATTAGTAAAAAAAAGAGCAGGAACGCCTTTGGGGGAACTGCACAAAGGTATTTCAGGGCCTTCTGCAGCAATAAGTAATGTTAGCTATGGCAGATGTGCCACTGGCTTTACATCCATCCAGCAGGAACTTTGGAAACATGTCAAGGTGGAAGGGCAGCCTGCCCAAACCACTGAAAGATGAAGTAGCTGCATTTCTTCGCCTACTCTCTGCCAAGGCAACTGTACATTGTTGCTATAAATAGACACTCTGGATCCCAGCTTCTTTTAACCTTGGAGGGAGAGAGCTCAGCCACTGTACAAAGGGCTGCTGCCACCCAGAAATGTCACCCAGAGCTGCCACTGGAGTTCCCTCAGCCCGCTCAGGTACAGCAAGCCCAGTTTGCCCAGCACACACACGATGGGCTGTGTGTCCTGCTCACACAGAAGCTGCCCCAGTGGAGAAGCACAAGTGGGAATCGTGGCTGGAACAGCCCACAGAGGCGAGGACAGCGGGAGTTCTTGCTGCCTGCTGTGGCAATTTGGAGAGATAAAGATAGAACAGCTGAATTTGGCGTCTGACCCCTGCCAAGGCCAATGTTTCAGCTGTGGAGGTCAGGCTGCAGCTCCCACTGGAGCAGGGAGCACACAGGGCACAGGCAGCTTTCACTGCAGGCCTTTGCTCTCCCATTCCCATTGTAACACCTGAAGCTGTGCCAAGCTGGCCCTGCGAACACCAGCCACACCTACTCTCCATGTGCTGGGAGGAGATTATGGACAGCAAGCCCCTATCTTTTGAAAGTAGCTGGCAGATCTTGCAAAACAGTAAATACTTCCCATTCTAAGAACAAGATTTTGACTTCAGAGCTAAAAGATGAATTAATGCACAAGACTGAGTTCTAGAGTTTCAGGTAACAAAGTTAAAAGATGCAGTCACGTGGATGCCTTGCAGCTGGAGCAGGCAGCTCCGAGAAGCATTCCAGGCAAGAGCAGTGGAATTGCATAGTCAGGGCACAGCACAAAGTTAGGACAGGTGGACTCCCACCTCGGCAGCCCTCAGCTGCACGTGGCACAAGGCATTTCAGGGGACATGGATCCATGTTAGGAATAACTCAGCAGAACGTGTTTGTAGCTGTAAATTTACAGTGTTATCTCCACTGTGCAGAGGTGCACGGTTAGAGGTGCAGGGCAGCAGAGGACTGGGACACTTTTACCCCCAACAATCAAAGTTTAAGCAATTACCAAAAAGGTGTAAAGATGGTAACAAGCCTCTTCCAAGGAACACAACTAGTGAAGCAAGAGGGAAAGCGATACCCTACAGTTATTCCTTCAGCAGATGCCTGCTGTGAGGTAACATGGATGCTGCTGCCACATGCACTGGACAAGAGAAATATCAGGTGTGTGTGAGCAAGTGTAAGGAATTATCACCACTGCATTTCTCAGAGCAAAGCTTCCACCCCCTGGAAGCAAAAGGAACTATGATAACAGTGACAGGAGAGCAAAAGCATTTGAAATTCTCATCCTTTAATGGTCAATGATAACTTTCTGGCTGGTTCTGTGTAATACAATTAAACAATATACTTAAATGTTTCCAAAAAAGAAAAAAAAAAGAAAAAAAAGGAAAAAAAAAAGCAGCTCACACCCCTTCTTTCTATTGCTTTCTTTCATTGACATTCTGCTGCTGGATTGGACTCCCCTGGCCTAACATACGGATCTCAAGTCACCACACATCCACATCTCAAGTGTAACGAAGAACTGAAAAACCTTGGTGCACCAGTGATGTGTTATTTGAAAAATAACAGCTCTATTAAACCAAATCCTTCCCAGTCTCCACCGCTTCTCAAAGAGGAAACACAAAATGTTACTGTGGGAGTCTTAATACACTTGTCTTTGTGGGTTTCTCTCTTCCCTGCTGAAGTCATACAGCATAGAGTTCATAGATCTTCTTTACACAGTACACCAGGGCAGCGAGTGCTATCGTGTTGTGCAGTCTCTTTCTGTGCAGGTCGTCCTTCCTCACCAGCACCACGGGGGTGGACGAGGTGAGCGTATGCAGGGGCAGGCGCGAAAGTTTATAGGCATCGTACTCCACCTGGTACTTGCAACAGGGATCAAACTGCCAAGAGATCCCATAGAGGGTGCAGCAAGCCACGCTCAGCACTCCAGCGGGCAGGGAGATGTAGTGAGAATAATCTACTGGAAGTGCCAGGGGGGTGAAGAGGCAGGTGGTGCCCGCCAGCACGGCCGTCTTGTGCAGGCAGTTCCCCACGGTGATCCAGCGCGCCGTCTCGTCCCCGATGCGCGTGGGCTCGATCACGATGTACTTGTACTGCGCTTCCAGGGCCTGCTCCAGCTCGTACTCAAACTGGTCCTGAGCGTTCTCCCCGTTGTAGATCTCGTGCACAATGTAACAGTCCGTGGAGGACAAGGTGACCCTGTTAAGGGGAAGCAGAGAATTAAAACTACGGGGCTGAATGACAGTTCACCCACCTGGCTGGGAGAGCTGGAGAGAAGTGCCCCAAGTGAGGGCAGCCCCTCGAGGTCAGGCATTGCCTCAGTTCCACAACCAGCAGCTTTTCAACTCAAGCTTCGTTTCACATCGGCTGATTATTCCTGCTGTACAATAATTCATCCCAAAATAAGGCAATCTGTTTTTCTTACCTTTTCCTAACTTGGAGGATCTAGAACAACTTGAGAAACAGAATCTTGTAACAGTCCTGAAATGGTTCCTCACACTGGTACCCAAACAGTTTCTCTGGAGACAGTGGAAGTGTCACTCACACCTTAGTGACCACAAAACATCACCGAACAACCCACACAGACTTCAGGAGTTTTCACAGAAAACAAGACCGGCAGGTCATGCATCAGGAGGAGAAGCTGCACTGGGAAGGTTTTGAGAGAGAAAGCATCTCCAGATTATACATTTGCTTTCTGATGCAGCTTGCTATTTAGTCCTCCATAGTAAGCCCAGCCTAAAAAATCCATGGTAAATCCAACAAGGATGGCAAAGGAACATAAGAAAAAGGGAAGATGAAGAAGGTAACAGAGCATTCAGTTTGTTGCAGAGTGGTTCACTTCCTCTCCTGAAGTAGGATGCAGCAAAGCAAGACAGGAACACATTTTTAACCCAGGCAGGCTTTAGCAGTGAAGAAAGAGCTCCTCACTTTGCCTGGGAGCACATTCCCTACTCACAGATATTCATGGGAAGTTGCATTGAAGCAGCAACTTCCAGCTACCTGAAGTCACATCAATTTCCACCTTCCGTCCACCCTTTTCGCCACATCACCTTTTAGCTGCAGCTACATTCATGTACAGACTGCTAAGAAGTAGGATTATGACTGTTTACCTGCTCTGAGAAAGGGTAAAAATCTATCCATCAAAACCAGGCAAAATCCTCCCTTCTACGCAGAAATGAATATTTCTGACATACTTGTACTTAACCAGAGCAAAACTGAGCACGTGGCCTCGCAAGGATAAAAATATCTACCAAATTCCTTTAGCAGAAGGAGAACAAATCACACACACATTTGACCTAATCACAGCAGACAAAACAGCCTCGTCCCAACAGCATTTAGACCCCCCTGATATCAGGAGGAACACACTGCTGATGTGGACAACGGAATGAGCACTTTTTGCTCCATTAGTGCAGTAGTACTTATGTGCATGCACTGGAAAATAAGGGAGAAAAATACACAATCACAAGCTGCTGTTGCCAAACATTATCCTTAATGTGCACCTCCACTCAGGCTGCAAAGGAGACTGAGCAGTGGCCAGCTGTAATCAAGAATATTGTTAAATTACAAGCTGTTGCCAGACATAGCTGTGTTTGTAACAGCAGCAAACATCAACCAGCAGGACCTGAGAGGCACCACCCTCTCCCAAAGTAGAGTAATAAGCAGTTTCATTAAAAGTCTGGCTGGAATTTATATAACCTATTAGGAAAACTCAACTTACAATGTAGTTATTGAGTTCCCTGCAGTGCATTTCCCTCTTGGCCTGTTCATGGGTAGAAAGAAAAATAAAAATCCACCTGAATTCCGTGTATGCCGAGGGCTTCTTTAGGGCCATCAGCTTGTCAGACACTGCTTGGAAAATTACCATTAACTCTTTCAGCATAGGATGTGATGGGCTCTGATGTTCTGCAGTGAATTGAGAGGCATTTAGAGAAAAAAATTTAAGGACAGCACCTACATAAGGAGTTTCTAACACAAAACCAGTTAAGCAGGTGTTAGTACACTGACATGAAGGACACAGCTGGTCATGGTTTCTGCCAAGGATTCTTTTCCCTGATAGCTGCTCCAAGCGCAGCTTCTTCCAAATCAAAAATTCCATTTTCATTACAAAAGACATACAGAGTCTTAAGGTAACTCTGTACACCACCACCCATGACTATGTGAAACCACTTGCTAGGGCATAATGACTTCATGGAAAAGCTATTGCTGAAAGGCATTTTCAAGCTGGAAGCTGACCCAGTGCTAACACAACCCTCCGGATAAAATTAGTATTTCCTACCAAGGAGCACTTTCAGTGTTTTTTAATACCTAGATCTGCAAAACAGAGAAGCAGAATCCAAATTCAACTAAGAACTTCACAGATGTTTAGGAAAACTCCAGATCTCCGTGTCATCACTGGGAAACCATGGCTGAAGTGAGCCCACTCCTTCTCTGCCTGTACAAAAGCTATGGGAACTAGGCTTCTAATTCTAGGATTCAGTGTCTACGTTACATGGGATTTCTGCAGGCTCAGCACCAGGACAGGTGGCACTAACCCATCACCCTCATTTCTCCTTGCTCAGCTCTTGCCTCTTCCCTCTGAACACCCCTTCTTTCCCTTTCACCATCATTGCACAAGCAGAGCCATACCACAAACAGCCACCTGTCAGCAAGGAATCCAACAGATTGGCCAAAGGCACCACTGTCCATCTCTTCCAGAATTTTCTGGCTTGCCAGGCTCTGGGGCTTTATAACAATAAAGTCAAGAAAAGCACAATCTTCCTATGCCAAAACAAGCAGAATTTAAAGTATGTTCTGCTGAGGAAAAAAAAATCACTGGGAACCGCACAAAGGCTTCATCCCTGAAAAAGTCTGCCCCCGACTGTGCTGTTTCTCCAGATTAGTCCTCTAAAATCAGAATAAATCTGTAACACAGTGCTGAAGCTGCAAATGGCAAAACAGTCCAAAAATGACAAAGAATGAAAAAAATATCTGCTCAAACAGTACATATGAGGAGTCAGCAAGGCAAGCAGCAAGTCTTTATTTCTGCACAGCAAAGTGGGGTTATCAAATATTATTTCCACACAAGAACTGGCTGCCCCTAGAGCATGGAAAGCTGAAAACTGTTTGGATTTCAGATGATATAGAAAGAGACACAGATGAGATACGTGGGCTTGAGGAAGTTTCAGTCGAGGACCTCAATCCACAGAGAAAACTCTCCTGACACAGCCTTTCAATTGAACACAGCAGCTGCACACAAACAAATCCAGTCAAAGCAATTGGATTTGCTCAAACTCTGGAGGCCATGGAGTTTGCCTTTTGGAGCTTGTCACCCACCCCCCGGCCATGACAAACACAAATGCAGAGCTGTGCAAGCAACTCTGAGCTGGCATCGACCACTTATCAAGTGTGGGGATTTTATATAAACTTCATTTTATAAATAACCAGAAAGCACCTAATTCCAGAAGACATAAAATGCTGCCAGGTGTTCAGAAGCCTGACAGGCTGTTTTTTAGACAGACCAGAGCTTAAAAGCAGTTGTAAACATTACTCAATCAAATGATTTTACAGGACCTGTCTCCCCACTTCAAAAAAGAGGCTAAGTTAAAAAGCTGTACAGCTGTTCTGTAGAATAGTTCTAAACCTGATACCCAAATATTTGTGCTATTGCAGCTCCAGGCATTCTACCTGAGGAATTTTAGTGTCTCATTTCTGGTGCTGAATGAATGCCTGGATGGGGGAATGTGACAGAACTCTCAGCTATTTGGCACAGCAAGATGACTTAAAACTCACCAATGTCAAATTTTGGTATTGCCAAAGTTATAAATAAGGAATCCATTGTTAACAGAGCTACAGCAGCAGGAGGGGCAGAAGTGTCTGTGTTAGCTATAGAGCAAGCTTCAAATTACATTTGGATTGTCTTCCTAACATGGGAATATCGGAGAGCACCAGGAGAGGGGTGCTGCAGCTGCTGAACAATAGCAGCTCCAGCAGTTCATAAAATCCTGAAATGATGGGTTGGAAGGGACCTCAAAGCGCATCTCATTCCACCTCCTGCCACGGGCAGGGACACCTTCCACTATCCCAGGTTGCTCCAAGCCCTGTCCAACCTGGCCTTGGACACTTCCAGGGATGGGGCAGCCACAGCTTTTCTGGGCAACCTGTGCCACGGCCTCACCACCCTCACAGGGAAGAATTCCTTCCTAAGTTCCAGCCCTCAGAGCAGCTCCATTTGTCTGCCTCCAGCTTAGAAGCAGGCTCCTGAAAACAGCAGCCTGCCTGGTAAATGGAAGTTTCAATTGGATTGTCTTTATGGATGAAGAAATAAATACCATTCCAAGGAGGAGGCACAATGTCACCCCATGTGAAAAGACCCCTAGTTTTGTCAGGAGCCAAGTGGCAAAAGGAGAAACAAAGAAACAGAGCATTGAGAACAAGGCAGGTGAAAACATCCTGGAATAACCCTGAGCATCCTCCTACCACTGTCCACTTGCAGGGAACAAGGACTGAGCCTCCTAAGTTGCTGCCCTCAGCCTAATGGCATTCCTTGATCTGCCAGACAGATTTCTGGTGAGGGTTTCAAGTCATCCAAATATCTCAGTTCTGCAAAATGCTCAAAATCACACTTAGAACAAGCTCAATCTGCACAAGGCTCAGGCACGGTTCTGGGGGGGAAAAGAAAGGTTCTTTTTAAACCCCTTCCATAACACATAAGACAGGTTTTGTTGAAGTTTTTTTTTTTTTAACAAAGAATATTCCTGGGCAACAGTATTGCTCAGAGCACCAAACAGATTAACTGAAAATGAAGACCAGTTTGATTAATAGTTAAAAAATTAACAAGGAGAGGCTTGCAGCAGTGTGATAACACCTGTCACAAGCAGCACACACAGCCCAGTTCAGCAGTGCAAGAGGGGTTTTGTGCTGGCTGTGCAAGTGATCTCAGAAAAAGGACATTACAGATGGCCAGAGCATGTCTGGGGGCATTGTCAGCATCTCAGCCAAGCTGGAATAAGTCAACAGAGTCAAGGCATGACAAATTCAAACATTAAGCTTCCCTCCCTCCAACATAAATCCTTCTTCAAATTTAATTTAATGTCAAGATTAAGGAATGAGCTGTGGCCTGGCTTTAATTCTCAGCAGAAATATTCCACCTCCAAGTAATATTCCCCAGTGGATGTTTCTGCGCAGGACATGGTGCACAGAAAGCACTAACACATCCCACCTCGAACACCTGGAGAATTGTTTCCCTGCTCAGTGTTCCCACAATCTACAGCCACAGCTCTCAGGCCTGGGGCTTTAAGAAGGGCATTAAAGCAGAGGAAGAACAGGAAATGCAGAGCAATAAAGTAAGACTTTAATTCAAAAGATGCACCTTAAATACAAATAGAAAAAATGACAGGAGAACATTGGGGAGATCTTCAAGCAGCCTCAGGGAGGGACAACAACATTCCCTGAACAGTAAGGAAAACATCACCAGACCATAACAACAAATCCAGCCCCCAGACAATAAGGAGGTGTCAATTTTAAGTCAACTAATGATTAGCCAGACTGATGGAAATAGGTCAATCATTGCTGCAAGCAGAGTACCAGAAATCTGAGCAGTGCAGGTAGGGAGAGAGCTCTGTGAGGGCACAGAGGAGCCAGTGCAGGCAGCGGTGATGACATGAAAGCTGTTCTTTCCAGAGTTTGTCAGAACATCTCCCAGGGGAACAAACGACACGCTGTCCACTGCTCTGGCGGGACCAGGCTGCCTTTTGTACAAAAACACCCAGTACAATCCAGTGTCTGTTCTGTATAAAAAAGTTGTTTTGGTCTACAGATTAACAATTCCCTTTACACAGTCTCCATTAAAGAGTCTATCCAGAATGAAGAAAAACAAATATTTAGTTGGTTCCCTTCAGTGTTTTTGGTTATTTTGTTTCACGTTATTACTTCACCATGAGAGCCAGCTGGAGTTCACAGTCAACATTCTTCGAAATTAATGTCCTTACATTCAGTCTAAAAGGAAAGCACTTTTTAACCTATTATTGCCTTCTCTTTATCAATAAAGTCGCTTATATGCTGGTCTTTTTAAAAATATTTTGAAATGAAAGCTACTCTAGTCTCCCAGCAGACAGGATTTTATTCAGCACTGAGTCTCCTCACACCACCTCCGACACACAGATGCCTTTTAGAGCGACTGGCTGACAACTACAAACACTCCTTGAAGCAGCTCCGTTACAAGGAAAACTGGATCAGCATATTCAGTTCAAAGGAATGTGTCTTTGGACAAGAATCCTGCCCAGAGTAAGAAAACTGTATTCACCCTATAAAAAGCACATGTCATCATGTGATGACATCAGGCCTGTCAGCGCTGCCTTTACACAACCTGTGCTGCAGCAGCCAAACGAGACAGGCAGGTGTGATTTGGGATCAGCCACTGATGGAAAGGCAGAGGCCCAGTCATCCATACCTCCTGCTCTGCAACGGCGAGGAAGAAGCAGCACCCTGCTGACATCACCCAGCACCTATGGCAATGATCATCCTCTGTCACATGTGTACAGGGTGACACCTAAAGAACCACTATCTTTTGATGGAGATTGTGAAACGCTGCTCAGGGGAGGATCTGCTCTTCTGCTCTCTTCCATACCCTTCTCACTGGCAAAGGAAAGATAATCTATGCAGCAGGTTCATGGAGTGACTCATGTTTATGAATATTTTTGATCCTAAGATCAAGAGAAATCACAGCTTTGGAAAAAAATCACCTCAAACAACAATTAGATTATTGTACAGGTCATAGATGAAGTAATACAATAATAACTTGCTTTTAAGTCTGCATCCATTTTCACTCTAGAAGAATAATTTAAGTTATTAAGTGTTCTTTTCCATATTCTGTTCCTTCCCTTCTGCTGGGAGGACATGTCTGCCACATGAAAAATCCACATGAAAACTCCACACCTCCTGTGCTGGAGCAGTGCCAGCACTGGGTGCAGACAGCTTTACCACTGTGGTATTCTTAACTGTTTGTATCAACCACCCTGATGCAGGAATTCCATTGGCCCTTCCAGTTCAATTACTTTTGAAATCCCTGAACACAGACAGCATTCCTACAATTCACATTAGCACCAGAATTTTAAGGGCTACTTGTGGCTCTCCTTGGCTGTGTAGATTCAGCAGCATCAAAGCAAATACTGTTGGATAACAGCAAGGGAACAAAGTGAAGCAAAAGACACAACACAAATTAAGAGGGATATCAGAGTTTCTAATTAAGAGGGTTATCAAAGTTTCGAGGCGAGGCGGCAGGACAAAGGAAAACTCACAAAACACTGCAGCAGCTTTCAGCAGCTGCCGGTTACATCAGTCAGCCCTGGGGCAGAACAGAAAAATGCCAACGTCAGGAAATGCGGGATAAACCCAGACATTTTCAGCAGGTGGAGAACTGTGGACACAGATTTTAAAGTAGCTCAACGAGACACGGTATTAAGCTGCGCCAGGGAAGGGTCAGGCCGGACATTTGGAAGTATTTCTTCACAGAAAGAGTGATTAAATACTGGAACGGGTTGCCCAGGGAGGTAGTAGAGTCAGCAGCCCTGGAGGTGTTTAAGGAAAGAGTGGGTGGCACTCAGTGCTGTGGTCTGATTGACGAGGTGGGGATCGGTCACAGGTTGGACTCGACCACCTCAGACGCCTTTCGAACCCAACTGATTCTTTGAGATTTCCCTCTGCCTCTTTTCTCCCATTTTAAAGTTACGATTTTCAAACTTCCACTGCTTCTCCGTGGGTAGTTCCAGCCTGTGCTGGCCGTTCCTCCGCCCTGGCAGCGGCAGGAGCGCGGCACCGAGCTCCCCGCCCGCCGCGGCCCCGGCAGAAGGAGGTCACCCTGGAGGACTCGCCGCTCCCTCCCCGCCTTTAAAAATAGCCGTGGACGGAAGGAGCCTCCCGGGGCCGGCCCTCCTCTACCCGGCCCCCAGCGCCGCAGCCCGCCGCAGGCAGCGCTGCTCCTGACGCGCCGCGGGCCGCGCTGACCTTCCCCGGGCCCGGCACCGCCGAGCGCCTCCAGCCTTTCCGCGCCTCAGCGGGGCCGCGTCCCGCGCCCGCCCCGCCCGGCCACGCTCCCCTC